>JAKSZT010054342.1:2901453-3113549 GCA_026826555.1 Tolypeutes matacus | reverse complement strand
AAAAAAAAAAAAAAAAAAAAAAAAAACAATAACAAAAATTTTAGATTTAAAATTTTATAATCCTGAAAATCAAAGAAAAAGAGAAAATCTTATAAGTCACCATAGTAAAATAGACATAAGATATAGAAAATCAAGGATAAATAGAACAACAGATTTCTAGTAGGTAATTACATAAACCAAGGAAAAATGGAGTGACAATACAGTACAGAAAGTGCAGCTAAAGAATTCTATACCAGTGAAAATAACTTTTAATAATGATGACTAAATAGAAGCTTTTTCAAACAAGAAAAGAAAAAATTTAATGAATTTCTACAGGCAGATGAAATATATCAGACAAAAATATGGCTCTTTATAGATAAAGAGATACGGAAATGGTAGAAATAAAGGTATATGCAAATACATTTTCTTATTTGTAATTATTCTAGAAAATGTTAACTATCTAAAGGGAAAATGGGAAAAATGCACTGTGGAAATTTTGGTGGTGGATGAAAAGTTTTATATCTCATTTGTGGTAGTGGTTGCATGCCTGTGTGTATTTGTCAAAATTCATAGAAACGTACATGTAAAAAAGATGAATTACTTTATGTAAATTATGTTTCAAGAAACCTGATTTTTAGTGACTACTCTGTGATTAAAATTCAAGAGCAGATTAAACTTATCTTGGGTGAGAATAGTCAGCATAGCAGTTATCTCAGGGTGAGAAGGATGGTGTTTGTACAGTGGGGGCATGAGGGGGGGTTCTCCGGAGCTAGAATGCCCTGTATCTCGCTCAGCGTGGTGGTGCACAGGTGTATGTGTACGTAAAAGCACAGACAGCTATCTACTTAGGACGTGTGCACTTTGCTGTGGGTGTGTGTCTGTTCACATATATGTAGACATATGAGAGAGAGAGAGAAGTATACTTCAGTTAAACTTTTCTGTAAAATAAATGTCTAAATTAAGAATAACAGGGGTAGCCAAAAACAATGCCCATGGTGCAGATGATTCTGTCTTGAAGCTAACTTCAGAGTAAATGGGGAATGCTTAGGTAATTTTGAAGAATTTATATATCTTGCAGTTTTATTATATCTGGTTAATATTAACTATCTATGATATTAAAACCAGTAATGTATTTGTTTTCTGTTGTGTGAATTATGCAACTCTGTCAATTCCTGGCTGGACAATAATTCCAAGGATAAAGAGTTTTGTGTGTATATGCATAGGCATGATTATGTTGCAAATTTAAAATCCCATTTACAAGTCTGAAACTTTCTGAAACTGCCCAATAATTCATCACACTATTAATGATCTGTTCTTTCTTGTTAGGAAATAAATGGAGCTAGCAAAAATTTTTTATTATTGTTTTTATTTAAGTAAGCAAACCAAATATTTGTATGTACCTTTCTGGAAGACAATTTATGTGTATTGCAGAAATTGAATATTTGTTACTTACCAAATCCTGTGAGAAATATTTCTTTCTGTAAAATGTGCTTGTTTACTATTTAATATTGTTATTTAAGAACCTGATCATTGAACCTGCCAAAAAGTGGTAACAGAATAAAATTGCATATTACCAATGGCCTATTTTCTCTACTCTGAAGGGCATAATAAAAAATATCTGGCATAACTTCTCATTTTGAGGCAATGGCCATGCTCTGCAACTTGTGTCGGGGGGAGGGGGGAGAAACGAATATTCGGGGAAAATCTTCCTGCAAGCTAATTGCTGAAATTAATTGCAATAATATGTTATTTCTTTCATTCATTCATTCCACTATTCAACAAGTATTTATTGGGTTCTTCCTATGTTCCAAATATTTTCTTATGTTTTGAGAATACAGTAGTGGACAAGATACCTCTCACTCATGGAGCCTATATTGTAGTTTGAGGGAGTTAAAAATATAATTAATAAACAATGTAACTTCTGATAGTGATAATTGCTATAATGATAATAAAGCAAGATAATGATATAGAGCGCATTTTAGTTTGCTAAAAGCTGCCAAAAGCAATATACCAAAAATGGGTTGGCTTTTAAAACAGGGATTTATTAACTTACTACCTTACAATTCTCAGGCCATGAACATGTCCAAATCAAGGCTTCATGGGGCAATGGTTTTCTCCCCAAAGCCCAGTTGTTGGTGATCCAGAATCCTCTCTCATGGCAAGGCACATGGCGGCATGACGGCGTCTGCTGGGCCTCCCTTCTCCGGGCTTCCTTGCCTACAGCTTCCTGCTCTAAGGCTTTCTCTGTTTCTGTATTCCATTGATTTCAGCTTCTAGCTTCCAGGGCTTTCTCAACTTCTGGGAGTTTCACTCTATGTGTCTCTCCATATTCATCCCATTTATAAAGGACTCCAGTAAGAGGATTGAAGTGATCTAATCAAATGGTCCAACCTGCAGTAGGTTCACACCCACAGGGATGGATTAGCTCAAAGGAAGGACATGATCTTCTCTGGGGGTACACAAAATCCTCAAAGTACCACAGAGTTTGATGGAGACAACTCTCTGAAAAGGGTTCACTGAGCAGAAAAATAAGTGATGAGAAGAATCAGGGTTTATGCCATTGATTTTTAAACGGAAGTTAGTTGGCTACAATCAGCTAGGCATCAAACATATAACATGTCCATGGACAAAATAATCATTTTACCCTGAAATCCTGCTTCAACCCCAGGTCATCCCATCTCAATTTATGACATCATAATGCTGCTATTCATGTTATCATCCTTTTTATTTGATAGCTTTTAGTTAATAACTATCATGGTACAGTATAAGATGAAATGAATAAAAGATAGGGCAATTTAAATACAATAATTATTTAGCAATAGCAGATGTCAGTGTTTCAATACTTTTTGCATATCACCAATTCATACTTGTTGAGGACAAACTAATGAAGTAGGCGATATGTTAAGAGTAACATTACAAATGTAATTTCTGTGTTCCTTTTTAAGCCCTTAGAATTTGCATGACTGTTGCTCTCTAAAAATATCAATGCTCAAAATTTAGCTGTGAAAATATAAATATCATTAGTGAAAGGTACAACCATTTTTTTTAAAAGCATGGCACATTCACTCTAGAACTAAAATTCTAATTTTAATGTATGACCACTTAATCTATTGGTTGCTTTATTATTTACTTGACTAGAATTACAGTATTGCCAGCAACAAAAGATATGTCTGTTTTACAAATTATGATTTAATTACTTTGACTGTTATCTTTTTCGGAAACTTCATTGTGTATATATGTGGTATATTTAGTTCAGGCATACATAAATGTACCCTAAATTTAAGTCAACTTTTCCAAGTTATCCTCCAAGGCTATTCAGCCAAATGCAGAAGTATTTAGCTACTTTAGCCCATATTCTAGAATTCCAATGCATAGCTGCATTCTTATTTATTTATTTGAAGTTTCATCTTGCTGAGGACATGCACACACAGACACACAAAAACACATTAAATTGGGCCTTGAGTCATATGTAGAAACTTGTCTATAAATATACTTGAGGACATTTTTGTATTCCACAATCTGCTATAACCAAAACATATAAAATGTTAATGCAATTCCTGCATGTTTTGTTGGGATGCCTTAATTAAGGGTTCCAAAAATGGTCCCACTTATAAGCAATAGTCATACTTTTTTACAACAAGCCAAAGATACCAAAACCCAGTTTCTTGAGGACTCTTTGTGAGTTGAATCCAACTGATATATCATTTATTTTTGTTACGTGTTTAATAATGCATAATTTCCTATCTGGCATAATTCTATGTCCTGTTGAGGCTTTCAATGAACATAATTACATTAAAAATAATTCTGCTAACACAGTGACTTTGAGTTGCCAGCACGGATCCCTACTTAGGCTGCATCCTCCTGGATTTCTCTAGATTAAATTGGACTGAGTGAGTCAGAATATTTCACATAGAGAAAGAGCCATGATGTGGAATCAATGGTCAGATTTCTATTTCGTTATTTGGGGACCTATTTTTGAACTCATAACTAAGCACTCTTCTCATACACTTCAGACTTATCAAATGTCTAAATTTTAAGTAATAATTCTCATCATCAATAAACACAGTTTTATCAAATAACAACTCAGGTCACATGAAAGACTGAGGAAAGGAGAGAGAGGTGATGAAGGGAAACAGGAAAACTGATTTCTTGACATTTTTCATGACCCTCGAGTTATTCACGAACAGTGAATCAGAAACTTGGAAAAATTAATTTAACACTTTCCGAGATATAAATATCCTAGTGAGACAATACAAATATTAGGTTGGAAAGGAAACATTAGGATGTTTCTATTATAATTGCATTTTATTGATCAAAGCAAGATTCAAGACTGGACTAAATAAAGGCAAAAGTGAAGTGAATTGAAAAATTGAAAAATATTACAAAACATACAAAATAGTTATCTTGATATGGGAAAGTTATTGGTATTAGAGGCATTCAGGAATGTTTCAGGTACTTTAAAAAGTTGTGACAATAAAGGCAGGGAGCATATTGTCAATTGTTGGGTAGAAAAATGAGACTTTGCCAACACTGGTTTTAAGTGTAAAGCTCACAGTGTCCCCTTAAAATCTGACCTTGGGACACGGGGTCATGACATGACGGGGAAACTCTGGAGACAACGCTGAGTTTAAGATGATGTGAGTTTATCTTGGGAAGACTCCTCAAGATAATGAAGCAAATTAGAACAAAATAAGCTAATGTGATATCCACACACATATGGCTTAATCTCTAATTTGAACATGCTTCACATGTATTGGGAAGGAGAGAATAGAAGCTATACAAGAGTTGGAAAAACCTTGGACTTTGTGTTGTGTTTAAGGGCTTTGTTTCCCACATCCTTTCTCACTTGTCTTTTATTTCTGCTCTCAGATACCAGCATATTCCTCAGAAATAAAACTCTACTAGAGTCATCTGTGAGGAGACACATCGGTGTTTTTTATACTAGGGCCATTGATTCCGTGGTTTCAGAGGAAAGAACTACTTAGAGCCAAGACAATATGTATTTTTAGTGATGATATGTTAGTAGAGTTCACTTCAATGTGGACTGCATTTTATTTTCTAAATTAAAAGCTCTCAAAAGCCACAAATAAATTGAAGTAGTCCAATTTAGGCTTACTAAATGACATAGCAGAAGCAACATATATTTTTAAGTATATGATAGTAATTTATTTCTGCAAGTCACTTTTTGTGCCCAGGAGAATTAAATGGCCACTCAAGATTTTAGACTAAATTAATAGAGGTAGTTTTGAAGAAGGACATCAGAGTCATATGATTATCAAACTTATGTGACCACTGTTTCCTGTGCAATTGACAGAAGTTCATTAAGCTTAGCTGTACCTCAACCCTTATTTCTACTTTTTTCCTCCATTTCATTTTGTCACAGATGCCCTGTTGGTGTTGGATGTAGGTATTGTGTGGTGGTTAATAGCTCTGTTACTGGATTCAGGTATGCTGCATTCAAAATATGGATTCAAAAGGGCAAGTGCTGGTGTAGGTTTGGAAGTAAGAAATAGCCCTATCAGATATTTAAACGCATCACAAAAGTCTCTATGTAAAACACTGTGGCACTGACATAGAGACACACCAAAGGAACGTAATTTTAAAAATGCTGAAATAGTGAAAATGTATATAATATAGGTAGCATCACAAATTGGCAGGAAAAAGAAAAACTTTCTAATATGTAGCTACATAGATAAGTATAAAATATATTAATTCTTTATACCACACCTAAGGATAAATTCCAAGTGGATCATTAAAAACGAGAGTCATTCAAATATGTGCTGGATTGTGCTTTCCAGTTGGTTAAGACTGAGCGCTGTAATTTTCCCAGAATTTCCTCACCTAGAGATGGTTAGAGTTGGCTTAAAGAGAAACCAAGACGAATGCAGCAGTAACAACTACTTTGGAGATTTTCCATGGCCTTGCACAGTCTCCTCTGCTCCCTGCTCTAGTCCTGCTGACCAGCAGCAGCCCCACGCTGACCATCAGACCCTTAGCTACGGACCACACAGGCCACAGGTACCCAGGGACCTGGGCCTGTCCATGAGCTCCTCCTTTGTGCTCCCACTTTTGTAGCAGACTGCAGCAGTTTGCTATTGTTTATGAATTCCCAAATTAGATATTGGATTATGTTTGTAAAACGGTCTGTCCCTCCAGGCATATTAGATTGTACTGGAGCCAGACGTTTCACTTTTGCTTGATTAAATGATGACTAAGACTTTGATTAGGTCACGTCAGTAGGACGATGAGTCCCTGTGCCCTTGGTGTGTGGGGATTCACAGAGGAAAAAGACAAGGCAGAGGAGACAGTTGGAGTTTTGATATTGGAGGCCCAGGAAGTAAACACACAGAGAAGCAGATAGGTGAGGAAGTAGAAATGGCTCCATTAGACATGGCACAGGCCCAAGGAAGAGAAAAAAGCCTGATAGAGCCTTGAGAGAGCAGAGCAACTGAGCCCGGAGAGAAACGAGCCCCAGGAGAGAGATGAGACTTATCCCAGCCTGCAGCTGATATTGGAAGGAGCTGGAACCAGGAGCCTTAAGAGGAAGGGGAAGGCTGAACTCTTGCAGACGTCAGCAGCCATCTTGCTCCAACATGTGGCAACAGATTTTGGAGAGGGAAGTAACTTATGCTTTATGGTCTGGTAACTGTAAGCTTCTACCCCAAATAAATGCCCTTTATAAAAGCCAACAGATTTCTGGTACTTTGCATAAGCACCCCTTCGGCTGATTAATATACTGACCATATTTAGCTTGTTGTATTATTAACCTGCAAACCCTGACTTATCTGCCTGTACCTATTTTTCAGGTGCTCAGTAGGAATCCTCTGATTTTCTCATTTATGCTTCTAGACCTTCACTTCCTCAGCTTCAGTCATATTTATACAAGGTTAATCCCTATAAAATATATATATTTTTTCTCTATAATACTAATAGTAGCTCTTCTTCCCTGACTGAATCCTGACTGATAAAGAAATTAATATTTAGAAATTAGGTGCTGTCATAATGCAATTAAAAACATGTAGCATTGACTTTGGGATGAGGATGTGAGATAAGGCAGGGAGAGTGGGTGGGAAAATGTTAGTATAATAAAGTGAAAAAAAGTTGAGCAAACTATTAAGACTGAAAAAGGAGTAAATAAACTATTAGAGTAGATTGGAAAAGCAGAGACCTGTGTTTAAAGTTACAGAACAATTGGCAAAAATGTCATCTAAAGTAACTTGGAAGATAGAAAATTGCTCAATGTACATATTGAACTTGGTAAGATGATTTGCAGACAGAATTTAAAAAGTATCAATTGATCCGTTTTAGTTGTCTATAATAATGTATAGAAAGAAAGATGAGCTGAAGAATGAGCTATTCAGATTTCATGCAGAATTTATAGGGAATATAGTAACATTAGCTTTCTACGTCGGTAAATGCAAATGTTTCTTATCTCCAGACACTACTCCAAATCAGTCAAATAATTCCCAAAGGAAAAGTAAAATAAGGTCTAAGGATGAAAGTCAAATCCAAGGATATGGCCCTAAAATCTTTTTAAGACATACACTGGATTTACGGTGGTAAACTAGCCTACTGTTTAGGCAAGACAAAAGAGTTTCTCAGAATTTTAGGTTTATTGTCCCACTGAGGACTGACATGTCCCTTGCAGAGAGAGGCCTATTGTGAAAAGAATTATGGCTCTGGGGACACAAGTATACCTGAATGAGATTCATAGAAAGCCCATAAAATTTTAAGAGAATTGTACTAATGAAAGACCACAATCTTTGCTATTATGGGGCTGAGGCTAGAAAAGAGATTTCTGGCCTCCAAGTCTCCTTGTGCAGGCTCAGAACGCTACTCAACTTCTGTCTTGTCTACCTATTCATGTACAACAAATGACAGAAACGTACTTTAAAATGCGCATGATTCTGTGGATCGAGAATTAGGACGGAGAGTGAGTTTCGGGGTGCTGCTTCTGCTCCTCACCACTTTGGCTGGGGTGCTTACTCCACTGTATTTGGCTCTTAAGTGGATTGGGCTGGAAGGTTGGAGAAAGCTTCTTTTACCTGCCTGGCAGCTTGGTGCTCCTCATGAGCCTCTTCTCCATACGGTCAACTTCTACTTCCTCACAAGCGGTCTGAGAATAGACTCACAAGACTTCTTACATGATGGCTGTTTTCTGGGAGTGATTATGCCCATCAGGGAAAAGGCAGAAATATATCCCTTAAGGTTCAGGCTCAGTAGTTAAACAGCACCTCTTCTGTGATATTCCAATAGGCAAGACAAGTTGCACAGGCCAGCCCACACCCAGGGGAGAGCACAAAGGCCTACATCCTGATGGAGGGCACAACAAAGAATTCACCGCCATCTTCAGTTCCTCATGGCTGCCAACATGTCCTGTGCCTTTTGAAACATGAAGTGTATCTAAAAGGACAGATGACAGAATCCAGAAGGCTGGACCACAAACCGGGGCAAACATTGGAATAGAGAGCCACTCCCAGGGAACAGAAAATACAATGGATGGAAAACAATCTGAGGGAAATCAACAAGCCAGTGAACTGGGGAACCACTTGCAGAGATCCTGTCTGGGCTCCATTCATGCAATATTTCCTGTGCGTATTATAGGAGTCTTCGCCATCTTTGCCCAGCAAGATTTTAGAATTTCTATAGCCAGTGACTGTGTGTCTCCCTTCTCTTCCTTCCCCTATTTGAATGGGAAAACCTACAGTGTTGTCCTGAGCCTGTTTCAATATGCTTTAGGGGTAGTTTACTTATCCATAAGCCTATATGTCATGAGTTTTCTCATCTACATTGAAGTCAGAGCTCTGAGCCTGATGCCATGTTTGATAAAGCTTTTAGGAGTCCTGTGTTGGGTGAATACATTTTATTTATAGGAGAAATACAAATACATGTGCCCCAAAACTGAACGGTGGTAGATTACAACAATGACTGCAAATTCTTCCCCTCCCAGCAAAAGGTAAAGGTGGATATGTGTTGGCCTTATAACTTTCTTTGACCAAGGACATATTAACAAATAGGACAAAAACAGATGTTAACAGGGTGCATGCATACTGGGGCCTGTCAATCTGATACTCTTGGAAAGTTCTTTGGCCACCACCATGTGAAAAACCCCAAGTTAACCTTGGATGATGAGTTATCCCACCAGCCCAGTGGATAGTTAGATATTTGCAAGTCTTTGTGAGTGAAGACATTAAGATAAAGATATCAGCTGTCCCATTATATTATTTAGAGCTCAATGATAAAAGTAAATTTTCTGTATGTTATATTATTTTATCATTTTTTAAATTAAAATAAGCAATATAAATTATCCAATCTTGCATTTCATTTATTCTTATAATTCCATTATTAGACTATGAATTATTGAAAATTATGTTTATCACCACACAAAACTGATTAACTGCTTAGCATTGTGCCATTAAGGCCTGCTAAATAACTAAATTTATATTAAGATGGAATGTTTTAAATGTATTTTTAATTCATTTAGAAGTTTCTTTCTATTAGGAAATTTTTATCATTTCTCTCAAGACTCATCAAATTATTCTAACACCTACTTGAAATTCTTGAACTATTTGCCTCTGTTGATCCTTATAAAGAAAGGCAAAATCCATATTATACATTGTTTATATTCTTTTATGGAGTTTGGTTACCAAGGTGACTGTTCCCATCGGATCTTGATATCAAATATAGAAAATAATATTGCTTTCATTTAAAATTTACTTTTCTATCAGGGAGCAAGGGAATTTTTCTTTAGAAATGAAGAAAGTTTTCATAACTATTCTGTATTCAACTATTCTTCAAATAAAACAAGAAACCTCAAAGCATGATAATCCTCAAAATCTCTCCCGAGCTTCAAGTCCCAGTATTTTAAGATATTACCTTTATAGCACCAGCTCCAGTGATGCCGCATCTCTAAGGCTGTGCAATTATATTCTCCATTAGAAAAAGGGTTAATGTGTGGAAATGCTCCTATTTTAGCTTAGTTCAGAACACCTGTATGTTAGAAACCTATATAAATTAATGTTCAAGAGGGCTTTTTCCTCAAGATATTCTTCTCCAAGTATTTTCTGAAACATAATATTCCAATGACTGTGACTTCACTTAGTAATGCATAAAACAACCATTACTATGCTTTTGGAGTCTGTGGGTCAAGAATTCTGACAGGGACAATGGGACTGGCTTCTCTCTTTCCACAAAATCCGAGGTTGCAGCCATGATATGCAAACACTAAGGCCTAGACAATTAAAGTTGGTGGTTGATGGTAACAATCGGCTGAGGAACTTTGCGGCTATTGACCAAATCTTCAAAAAAGTTCGTAAAGTAACTGACATCTTTATAGTGAGAAACAGTGCTTCAGTTCACCTTTAATTTGTATTTCTTCTTTATGTACAAGGTCGATAATCACTTTTGTGTTTAAGGATCAATTTTTACTTCGAAATTATTTATACTTTTTGTCATTTTATTCTTAGGACTTGCTTGTCTTTTCCTTCTCTATTTTTAGAATCTCTTTATATACGGGAGAAATTAGCCCTTTATCAGTATTATGGTTTGCAAATATTTTTTCTTATTTTATCATAGTTTTCTTTGATTATTGAAAAATACAATAATGGTACTAAAATTACAATTCACCACTATTCCAGATAAAGAAATCTATACATGTTTATTTCTAGTTATTTGTATGATATAGTTTTCACAGAATAAAAAAATACCCAAAATTGAGTGGCTTGAACAGGAGCTGGTTAACTTTTTTTATGAAGTGTGAGGTATAAATATTTTAGGTTTGTGGACTGTGTGGCTTCTGTACTGCAGTTTGCTGACCTGGTTCTGGCCCAACACCTTGGTTTAACAAATACGGAGCCTGGCACCAGGCATAGCTATTCACCGCCTCTTGCTTCTTACATCAAAGGGCAGGAAAGCCGAGCCATGACCCATGGACAACATCAGGCCAGAGAGTCATTCTCAGGGAATGGATTAGTATGAGGGATTGGAGAATCCTGTCTAGAAAATAAGTAGTCAATTAACTGGGAAGCCACATTAAAGAGCTCAGATCTGGGCCCTTCTATATTAGAGATAATATCTTCCTCAACATGCAGAGAGCAGAAAAATAGAATTAGAAGGCTAAATTGTAAGATTGTGGAATTTAAATTATTTATTTTTAATCAAATCAAAATAAATAATAAATATATTAACATACATATAGGAAAATTTACTTGTATTACTGAGCACAAATGATATAGATATGCTGATTTTAAATTGATCATATTAAAATTGAAATGATTATTATGAATCTTTTTTGCATAAAACAAAGTTATACCAAATAGCAGTACACAAGCTAAAAATGACAAGGAAAAACTGGCATGTATTAGTTTTAAAATGAATTATAAATAAATTAAAACTAGAAAATTGTAATGCAAAAATTTGAGAAATGGGAACTGTCTTAGTATATTAAGGGGAATACTTTTAGAATTATTACACAATTGCGAATTTGAGAAGGCAATTTTCCCACACATGGTCTAAAAAGTACTCCTAACTTTTTTGAAAAAGCTGCTCTTTGATACATGAGAATAGGACATAATTTCTTAACTTTCGTATAAGAAATGACTCAAAATTGTCTTGGCAGACAGTACAGCAGACCGTGTATTTATCTCCAATTCTATACTTGTGCTCTAAAAGTCTAACTAGTTATTTCTGATTGCTATTAACTCAGTCAAAAACATTCTCCCTAAAATTATATATATATAACAATTTTTATGATACAAGGATTTTGGCAAAATCTATTTCTTAGTGATTAGTGTCTATGGCCATGTGTGTGTGAAAAAAAGAGAAATAGGGTAGGGGGGTTTATGTACATCTCTTTGATAAACTGCAGTTTCTGCACTGTGATTCTAAATCTAGTAGTTGTTCTGTAAATTTCTATAATGGTACTTTTATTTCTCTCCTGGAGATGATGTCTGACCACTGCCACAAGCTGAGACCTGACCCAGTTAAATTCCATATTCAGTAATAACACTGAGCTCTGTGATTATTATACCTTATGATCCATACACAGTCATTAAATTTCAGTTTCTATGATAATTGTGATGCTAATGGGAGCCACTTTAGAAGGTTTAATTTTTCTCTTCCGTATCAAAGAAGGTACTAGTGGCAAGCGTCATTCCTGATGACTAAAATTAGAACTAGCTTGTCAGAGAAGTTACAGGTCCCCATCTGTGACTTGTCTTTTCTAAAAGCCATGGGACTTTGGTTCGGTTCTTTTCTGGTAGAAAAAAGCAAGATCTAAGGTGTAAGCCGAGGCGTGTTTTTCAGTTCATTGGCTGTTTTAGCCAGCCTCCTTGGACACTGCCTGTGGGGAAAGGAGGAGCTGCTTTTTCAGGGCCAGTGGGAGATAAATGTCAAGATTCCCCATTAGGTAACTTTTGACACCTTCAGGGAAGTCAAAGGAGTCTCTTTACTCTGGAATTTGCTTGCCCTAGGCCTGAACAGACCCCACTCACTCATTCCACTCACAAGGTGGAGGGTGGGGCTCGTCACTGCTGGAGAACAGGGAAAACCTGGTGTCTCCTCCAAGTCTCCAGTGACACCTCCGGTGTGCAAACGGGAGATGGGTATTTTGTCACTGCCAGGTGACGGTAAATTCCACGTGTCCCATAGGAACCCCACTGACACTGCAAGACAGGGCCTTGTTACTGCCTGGCAGAAAATCAAAGTCCTGATTTCCTTTTTGGCCTTATCTGACCCCATTTCTGCAGAGGTGTGGGATGTCTTCTGACAGCCTCTTGGAAGTCTAGGATCTCCACTTGTCCCCCTGCTGACGGGTGGGGATGGGTTGCAGTTTCTCTGCTGTGTCTGGCTGGAGCAGGGCACTAACTGTGTCCTCTGTCTCCTTGGCTGCCCCTGTCCTGGTGCTTGGGTTCTAGAGAGAGGGGCTCTTTTGGTCTACGCCCATTGTCATTTCCAGGTTGCTAGCTTCTCTAACACCCAGGCTGGGATAAAATACAGTAAAAAGGAAGCTCAGAAAAGTCATTTCTCTATGATTCCTTGTGTCCCAAGTTCCTTAGCCAGCCTGCCTCCACATTTAAGAGTCTCTTTATATTTGTTTTGTATATGATTTCCTGTACTTACTGGAAAAAAAGGGGAAAGTGTGACTTCTGTATCTTGTCTGGAAGGATAATTCCACTTTTAATTACTCCAGATATAGGAAATTCAGGTCATTGACAGGCTGCTTTGTTTGATGTGTGTATGTGTGTGCATGTGTGCACGTGTGAAAATATGCTATTCAGATTTGTCCCGTGTACAGAGACAGTTGAACAAATTGGTAACGTTGTTCTATAAAAAAACAAACCAGTATGTATTTTGAGTAGAGAACACTGTGATTTATATTCTTCATTTTCTCAGAAAGCATAATCTTGTTCTTTCAGAGTTGCACAATCACATCTGTGAAGCCTTCTCAGTCTCCCTATGATTCCAAGATTTAATGATTCAGTGATATGATCACTTAGCCTTAAAACTTCATTGTGAAATAAAGGACTGTGACCTCCTGACTATATTAGTCACCGTTGCTGAGAAGCCACAGAGTAGAGAGGCTAAGATTGTCGGCTCTCGAGTGGCTGCACAGGCTTTTATTCTCAGTCATCATGGGCAGGTTCCTCTAACTTTACAAGCCTCAGTTTACTAATCAACAAAATGCAAATAGAAACATCCTCAGTGGATTATAATTATGATTAAAAAATATATGCAAAGTTCTTAAACTAGTGCCTGGTATATGAAAAACACTGAGCAAATTTCACCCATTAATAAATATTAAGTATAAATACTATCACTTAAATATAAACCAGGAAGGTTTTAAATTACTTACTTTGGGTAAATACTTTTATTTAAATATTCAGATAATATACTTATCAAATGACATATCATCAGAGAGCAGTATATATGGAAGATTCATTTTTTTTAACTTTTGTTCTTTTTCTTTATTCTATGTTATTCCTAGAAGCCATAAATAAATATATGAATGTGAGCAGTATGTTATGATTATATATCTTTATAATTTTATTATAAAATAACTACTTTTACTGGGTTCTTATTACATGCCAATAATTCTTCTGAGTGCTTTTTATTGTTGTACAGATTAGGAAAATGAGGCATGTGGAATTTAAGTAATGGCAAAAAGTTACAAGCTATTAAGAAGTGGAGTCAAGTACTGTGTCCCTGGAGCTCATTTACTTGTGTACCACAATAAACTACCATGTATACACCTAGGGTACAATCTTAAATCCTTTTTAAAAGGATGTTGGGATGGACAACACCCATCCCCCAAAAACGGAGTATCTACAACTGTAAGAAAGACAATCCCATCCATCTGCCCATGGGATCTAAGCCCCTTCTAAATCGGAAGTAGAGTGGACATCACCATCCCAAAATCCTCAGGACTGAGGAATGAACAAACATAAGGGGGATGCAACTATGGACGAAAGTAGACTTATTATTCTAGCAATGGAAGAACCTGTAACATTGATACAAAGGCAGTCATCACCAGAGGTTGTGAGGGGAGGGAGAGGGAAGAATACATGTAACATGGGGCATTTGGGGAACAATGGAATTGTTCTGCATTTTATTGCAATGACGAATACAGGCCATTATACTTTTTGTCCAAACCTATAAAATGGTGTGGTGCAAAGTGTAAACCATAATGTAAACTATAGAGCTTTGTTAGTAGTAATGCTTCAATTATGTGTTCATCAATTTTAACAAATGTACCACATCAGCGAAAGATGTTGTTAATGGGGAAAAGTGTGGGTTGGGGAGGGGTGAGGTATATGGGAATCCACTATATTTTGATGTAACATTTGTATAATCTAAGCTTCCTTAATTAAAAAAAATATATATAAATCAGGAAAGAAAATAAATTATATGTCTTAAATCATCGTATTAGTCAGCCAAAGGGGTGCTGATACAAAGTATAAGAAGTCTGTTGGCTTTTATAAGGGGTATTTATTTATAAAGGCCCTAAAAAGTCCAACTCAAAGTTACTTAAGAGGTATTTTCTCACCCAAAGTCTATTGATGCAGGATGGCGGGCAATGTCTGCAAGGGTTCAGCCTTCCTCTTTCCTTGTAAGGTTTTGTGGGTCCAGCTTCTGATCTTAGCTGTAGGTTGGCATAAGGCTCATCTCTCTTTCTGGGGCTCATTTCTTTCTAGGCTCAGCTGCTCTGTTCTCCTCACAAGGTCAGCTGTAAACTACCAGGCTCATCTCTCTTCCTGGCCTGCAGGATCCTGTGTGTTCTTGATTGAGCATCCATTTATATAGTCTACCAAGTGGGGCAGGTACTCAACCCTGCATGCCCTAATGATGTAGTTGAATCAAAGCCCTAATCTTAACATCATTTAATCAAAGGCATCTCAGCTGAATCTAATACAATCACAGTGTATCATGCCCAGACCAGTTTACAAACATAATCAATATATCTTTTTGGAATTCATAAATAATATCAAACTGCTACAATCATTATCATATCAACTATACCATATAATTATCATTCTCACTGGAGTAAAATGCAAAAGTATGAGGACTCAACCAAAGACAAATCATTACACATATTTAATCCATCAATGAACAGAGATTTGGGGGAAAATACACATCAAAATTGAGAACGGTTGGAAATTATTTTCAGTCACTTTAATATGATATGAAAAGGTGATTGTTAAAATTTTCATATAACACTTTGAAGCATTGTAAATAACAAAATACTTCTTATTCTAATGTGAATGGGAAAAAATCATGCAAAACATTCCCTGCAATTTTATGATTGCTTTCTCTTTCACTGAACATCACAATAGACACACACACAACACTATGACCTAAATCCCTTTGGAAGGATATTTCTCCTTGCTTCCCCTTCTCTGATGGAAAGCAGATAGCTCTTAACAATGATTACCTTGAAATAGGAATGTGTTCACCTGACAGATCTCAAGTCATATATTCCAAATCTTCCAGGAGAAGAGGTTACTGGTAAATGTGATCATTTTAGCCTTAAAATTGGCAATACTATTAATAATTATAATAAATCTGTAGTATTCTTAATATATAGTTAATAGTGCAAGATATTGTAGTTACTTCAAAAAATTTTGCTCTCATTGATTCTAAATTGTGAACCTATGGTGACTTAAACAATTACTGTTGAGTTTCATTACAAACAAGTACAATTCATTCTAAAGTTTAGTATTTAAATAGCCCTCAAAATTCAGAAAAACTTATTGTTTCACCAATTTGCTATGAAAATAAGGAAATCTGCATAGCAACCTTTTTGGAGGCTTTTCTATTGTCACTTGTATATAGCTAGGTATATTAGACTTGAATAATTTAGTAACCATGGCAATGGTGAAGTAATTCATTAAATTGATAGTGTTACCGTAATTGTGTTATTATCAAGAAAATTATCAGTTATTTCCTTATATCAGGATGTTGTGCTTCTCATAGTTTTGGCATGTTATATGTTGATGAGCTCTTCTCTCAGAGTCTGAATGGTGATTGTGACGTTTTGTGATTAAAAATAACTTACATCATAACATTTCATGAAGTTGTATCAACCTCTAATAGCAGCAGTAAAAATGCATTTTGACACATGATAATTTATCTAAAATGCCATAGTTAAGTTACCTTGTTTAAAAGTCAAGGTGTTTTTATTCAGTTCTTCTTAGAATATTTGAATTGCATTTTTGAAATAGGAAATCTTTGTATAGAAGCTACACTTTTTCTACTCTTACTTTGCATTACATATACAACAATATCTATTCTATATTTTCAGTGCAAGAGATGATATTAAGTTTGGAAAACCATCAAAATCTGTGAAGAAAAATCAGGTGTAGGGTTATAAGAATTTAAGTCAGAATGATTTATATAATAAATGCAGGTAGGTAGATAGATAGATAGATAGATAGATAGATAGATAGATAGATAGATAGATAGACAGACAGACAGACAGACTGATAGGGAAAATGGAACTTCCCTGGATTTTTCAGGGCTCCTCCTGAGACAAAGAAATATATACAATACATTATAAAGATAGGGAATGTTTGCTTTCACTCTCCCCAGAAACTACTCTTCACATACAGTTAGAATTTTATTGGTAGCCATTTGTCTAATTGACTGCCTTGACACAAAAGGATAATAAAACTTATCTTACCTCCTCAGAGGGCCAAATGGTTCCCACCTGGACTAGGTTTTTAAGATAAGCTCTGTGGTGCTGGCAGTCTGGAGCATTATCTTCTGATGTATTTCCATGTCAGGATAGATGAAGCCCCAGAACTTGAAAATATCCTGGTCATAATAGCTAAGACACAGGACTATCTGTTTCTGATTAGATTTTATTTATAAACCAAAGGATTGGAGTTAGGATTCAGGTCCATTACATTTCTATGGGGACACTTTCAGGAGTGAAAGAGAACTGCTGCTTTTTTCCTCTTTATATCCAAACAATTTTCTTTTTCTTTGTTTATCACCTACAGGGTATATGAGTATTGGCATAGGGCAATGCATGGCTTTCACTGTGCTGCCTCCTAGGTAAGAATGAGGGAAAATGCGGGTGGTGGGGGGTGGGCACACTTATTATTTATTGTGAAGTATTTAATAAGAAATCTGAAAATAGGTTTTTGACATGTTTTTGCTCATGTGGAAATTCAGGATAAAATTAATAGAGTTGAATATTAAAAACCCAAAAGATATATAGCTTCATATCCAGCAAAAAACATACATATCATTTAAACAGCCTTGGAACATTAAAGATGAGTGACCAGTTTTAGGTCTTATAAAAAAATCTCAACAAATTCTTAAAACCAAAATTATACATGTCCTCCTTTTTATTCCCCCTTACCTGAATTCAATGTAAAATCAACAGACTAGTTGAATAATTTTTCACCAAATGAAAACAATGGAACTTTTCATTTTTTTTGACGTTTTGTATTTTTGAACATTTATTACAGAGTATTTTGATAGATAATTTTATAGACATAAAAGTTCAAAGAGCCTCTAGTACCTATTATCCAGCCCCCAAAACCATTAGCCCATGGCCAATACTGCCCACCCCACTCAAGCCATAATTTCACACCAATTAAGGATAACAACAGCACCTAAAGTATTGAGTTGCTGTAGGATCAAAGACCAGGTTAGCTGTGACGGGTACTGCATCCACCATAGCAAGTGAATGCTGGAGCACAGGCTTCCTCCTTCCATAGTGCCACGCGCACAGAACTAAGCCAGGGGCCAACGGAGAAGCCATTGCCAGAGAGGCTCCCTAAGACACGTTACTTCTGAGAAGAAGCTCTTCTACTCTAGGGAACATGGTAAGGGGTAAAGAGAGATGGGCAATTATTTCCATTTCAGTCTTTTTCTTTTTATCCATGCAACCAACACAAGTGATATTTTTTTCAGCCATATTTTAAGTCTGGTGTTAAAGAATCCTTAAACCAGTTGACCCATGAAGGTGGGATAGAGAACTTGTAAAAAGCCATAAGTTATTGGAAGTTTGCCCACAGAAGTTATTCTGCCATAGTACAGGGTCATTTGACATTGCATCTCAAGACATAATCAACCTGAGAAAGCCAAAGATAAAAATTCATATTTCCTAATTTGGGGTAAATCCCAACAGTACAATAATTACAGTAAATAATTTAAACTTGGATGGTTTATATAGGAAAAAACACTGATATTAAATTGTATTTATTTAGTACTTTAGTGTTTTCGAAATCTTTTCACATACATTTTAAAAAGTTTCCTCTGTTACTTTCCAATATTAAAACAAAATGAGTTTAAAAAGCTGTGAAATTATTCTTCCTAAGGCAACTTATGAATTGGTTTCCTCTCTCTTAAATAATTATACTTATGTGTTTAAAAATAAGACATATATGAGCTAGCTGGTTCACTTTTTGTTGGCACTTAAAATACGATTGAATAAGCCACATTCTGTTATGCAAGTCACAAACCTGATGTAGGTTTAAAGTAATATTGCTTACAATAATTAGTGATTGAGAAATTCACTTAAATATTCTGAAAAAAAAAAAAAGTCAACCAAAGCAACAAAGAATGAAGTAAATAATCACTGAAATCAAATCCATGACCTCGTTTTTGTAGCAGATTAAGTTTGCTGCAACTCTAAATTAATGTTAATTTATTATTGTAAAAACAAAGCTGCATTATAAAAACCACTAATAAGATTTTCTAATGCTCAGAGCATCAACCTCAAGAATTAAAATTCCAAGTCACTGGGCCCAACACATTCAAGTGAATCACTTCCACGCATCATGAATTTTCTAACTGAGCACAATCAATGGAGCACAAGATTACAATTAATGCACTGAATATTATAAAAGAGTGGGTAAGCCGGCCGGGCCGCTCACTGCTCCAAGCGCTAGATCCCGGAGCCCACCGCCGCCAGGTCCCACCAGACAGGCTGCCCAGGTGGTGAAGATGTTAAATAGGTGCTTGTCAGAGCAAGAAACGGAAAATGGAGACTTCTGAAGATACCTACTGAAAATGAGCAGCTTGTGCTTGGGTCATGAACTCAGCCTCCCGGTACCTGAGCTGAGGACTGGGCTCCTGCTGGAGGGAAAGCGGCCGTGCTGTGCACTGTTCAGACTAGGTCTCAACGCCCAGGGACATGGCCAGGACCATGGTCACTGCATGGTCTCCAGGTCATTCCCACGCTCCTCAAAACACGCTGAATGCAGAAACAAGAGTGACTCTGAAGAAGGAGTTTGGAGGTTGCCACATTAAAGTATTTGGAACAGTAGGAAGATGTATCATCACATGGATATAAAAACACTTGCTATCACAATCTTTCCCTGCTCCCTTGACTCCAGCTGAGGAAGAATTATGGCAGATCAAAATTAATGAGGTACAAGCTGATGTGAGTGTGGATACTAAGCATCAAACACTTCAAGGAGTAGCATTTCCTATTTCACGAGAAGCTTTTCAGGCTTTGGGAAAACTGAGCAACAGACAGCTCAACTATGTGCAGGTAGAAATAGATATAAAAAATGAAAATATAATTTTGGCCAACACAACAAATACAGGACTAACCTATCTGCCAGAGAGGATTCCCAAGGATTCAGCACGTTACCGTTCCTTACTGTATAAACATTTCCATGAAGGAGACTACTTGGAGTCCATCGTTTTTATTTATTCAGTGCCTGCATATACATGGCAGTATAAGAGAATGGATGCTGAATTCTAGCAGCAAGATCCCTCTGCTAGGAGCTGTAGAAACACAACTACAAATGGATGTGATTAGAAAGATTGAGATAGACAACTGCAGACTTCCTTTATGAAGTACACCCAAGCAACGTGCCCATAAGCAAAGATTTGCAAAACCAAAAGTTCCTGTGCAAAAAAGAGGGAATGGAAGACTCATTCAGGGTCAATCTGAAACTGAAGCCACTACTGATTGCAATCATTATATTAAACATTACAAGGCTAGTTTTTTAAATTCCTGCTTTTAGTACAGGACACCTGAAATGTTGGTATAAAGTAAGGGGAAAAATGGTAATTTAAAAAAATCGGCACTTTTCACTTATGAGTGTTTTTAAAATTAATGTTATAGAAGACTCATGATTTCTGATTTTGAGTTAAAATTAGAAAGGGATTTGTTTAATGTCATAATATTTAATTTTGGCACACAGTTTTCAGAGAGTGATGATTCCACACTTTCATATAATTCTTAAACTTTCATATAGTAATACCAATTTCAGAAAGTCAGTGACTCAGAGCAGGATACACTTCTTATTACTCTTTAGTGAGACAGCTAAATGTTTTGTTTTTTTTTTTAAGCCCAGAGAAATACCTTAAAATATTCATTCTACTTAATGCATATTTTAAGGACCAGGTTAGAATATTTTCTAAGCTCAAAATATATGGTGCCTAGGAAAAGGTGGAAAGTTGCTTACTCTGAGGAGCGGTGCTGTCAGACTGTGGAATAACACCTGCACCTTCTAAAGATGCAGTGCTTTATTGCAGCAGTCTTTTCTATTTGACTTTTTGTTATTTTAGTGGCATTGAAATTTCAGATCAGTCACTCTAAAACCTAAGGGTGCCAGATATTTTCTATACTGCAGATTTTCCGCTGACATTGAAGATACATTTAAACAGCCTCAGTAACTTCTCTTTCTAGTGCATTAAAAATTTCCATTTCTAAAGTAAGTCATTTCATTTTAAGTTCCATGAGACCAAATGTTTATATTCAGACTGAAATTTAATATTTTAAGCAAACAAAGCTAAAATAAAAAATGTTGAAAACTTTTAAAAATTCAGATTGAGTTTTTCCCTCTGGAATCATATAATTATAGGCACAATGTATTTTTTATCACTTTTCAACAAATATACAGATTTAATAAAATCATTTTAATAAAATCAGTCTAACATACATTATAAATTTAGCCTGAGAATTTTGTTTCAATTTAGTTCTCATTTCAAAACATACTTAACTGTTTTCTATATCATTGCATTTTCAGTTATAACCTAGACATTTTAAGCCTTATTTTTCTCTGAGTCTTGAAATAGAAGAAGCTAGAACATTGCATCATGTTTAATATGTTAAACCTGCAGCAAAAGCCATAATTTTGTTTTCTAAATGAACTAAGGGATCTAGGATTTGGAATTTCTTGATCTGAGCCTTATACTGCATAAAATGAATATTCAGAAATGTACATGTCATAGTATAAAATATGAAGCACTCATTTCTTAACCTTATTGTCTAAGGTATATGCACCTGTCTGACATTCAGTGTGTGTTCAAGTAAGCAAAGCATATTAGAATAATTATGGTTGACAGATTAAAAGAACAGAAATAAGAGTATTTGTGTGGGATTTTGTTTGTTTACAGATGAGATTATAAAGTTTAAATGTGCAAAATAATTCACAGTAATGTTGCACTTTCTTTTACTAAAGTCACACTTTAAATTGTTCCATGTACACACGCATATGTACAAATTATTACATTGAGAAGCCTGAAGCTATGGTTGCAGACCATAGCTGCAGCTGTTATTTTCAGCCAGGATCAATGTTACCTGTCATGAGGATATAAAATAGCTAAGTAGTGTATGCTCTGCACCATCCATGGGCAATTATACTATTAAATTCCACTACTCTGCATGAAAGTAAATGGACATTCCAGAATATAATGTGATTATATAGTTTTAAACAAATTATTATTAAACCAGTGATTGCTGAAAATCAGTGATGCATTTGTCACGGAGTATAACTCACTGTTTACAGTATGTTTTAGGTGGCATCACCTTAACACTATGGTGAATAAAGAGTCCCAATAAATTTAGATAGCAGTAAAGGATTACATGGTGTAACCGTTGGGGAATTTGATGTAATTATGAATTCCAAAAATATAATTGGATCATTCTTGTAAACTGATCTGTTAATCTGGGCATGATTAGGTTATGATTAGGGCATTAATCCCCACCCCTTGGTGGGTGGGGAATCGAATATAAAAGGCAAGGCAAAGGACAGTTGAAGCAGTCTTTTGAGAAGAAGTTTTGATGTTGGAAAGAAGGCCCCAGGAGAAGAGAAGCAAGCCGTTTGCCTAATCATCTACAGCTGACCTTGTGGAGGAAACAGGAGCTAAGCCCGGAGAGAAACGCAGCCCCGGGAAGAGAGGAACCCCAGAAGCTTGAACCCTGGCAAACACCGGCAGCTGTCTTGCTCTAAAACGTGGCAATGGACTGTGGTGAGAGAAAAAACTTAATGCTTTATGGCCTGGTCTCTATGGACTTCTACCCCAAATAAATACCCTTTATAAAGACCAACCCATTTTTGGTATTTTACATTAGCACCCCTTTGGCTGACTAATACACATGGTTTCTGTGAATATTTTATAAGTGCATTTTATTTTTTTTTATAATGTTTTTATTTTTTATTTATTTTTATTTATTTATTTTTTTTATTTTACCGGGAGGTCCCGGGGATCGAACCCAGGTCCCTCCATATGGGAGACAGATGTCCAACCAGTTGAGCCACAGCCGCCCAACATATTTTTTTTGTTTTGTTTTTGTTTGTTTGTTTGTTTTTACCGGGAGGTCCCAGGGATCGAACCCAGGTCCCTCCATATGGGAGACGGACGCCCAACCATTTGAGCCACATCCATCCCCCCAAGTGCATTTTATATCACAATAAAATTTTTTCTCTTAAAAAAGAAAGAGTTGGTCATAGTAACTTATAGTTTTCCATTTTATATAATTATTAAACGCATCATTATCTGAAGTAAACTTAATAATAATCTATAAATAAGTGACTTTTTACAGAAAACGTGATTTACTTTAAAATCTCACTCAAGATAGCAATCAAAGTGCTTTGAAACTCATCCTCTTTTCCATTGTTTACTTCTTCTTTCCCTTCTACATGTCCTATTCCTATTCCTCAAACCACATCCTTTGTTCTCACCTTTCCTGCAATGCCTTATTTATGTTTCTTTCTATGGATTACCTGCACCCACATCTATATTTGAAGACTTTAAAATCCTATCATTCTCCAATAAAACTACTGAGATCTCTGCAGTCAGATTTACAATCCCACAGTATGCTTGTTTTAGAGTTATGTAATGAAGCAGTGATTGAAACAAGTGAGATTTTGCTATTGTCCCAGGATCTAATTCTTAAAGCTAAGAACAAGAGACAATAATCTATAATCTGAGATCAAAGATTTCCCAACTGTTGGGATCCACCACCTTTTTTGAAACTTATTTGAAAGGCACATGTTTGGAGAACTGGTCTACCTCCTATTTGCATCTCAGTCAATCTAAATAGATGTTTAATAAGTGAAAAGTCTGATAAGTTAAAGGATGACCTTCTGATGGATTTCAGGGTTTGTGTAAGGAAACAATTCTCTCCCTCTCAAACCTTAGTGGGAGGTTGTGGTGGTACCTGTTAACACTATGATGAAAATACATTAGAGGACAAACTATGAGAGCAAGAGTAAAATTTGTTCAGTACATTGTCCTAACCAGAGGTTAGAGCATGAGCACACAGGACTGGTATTTACTGAGAGTAACACTTCCATGTGCTTACTTCCCTGATATTCTTTAGGGCATCCCTCCTTCTTCTCTCCTTTCTTTTACCTTGTGCCCATTTGTATCCTTTTATTTCCTATAAAAGTACATTTCAAGTAAGCTGAAACTACTGGGGCCACCAAATTTTTCCTAGAATCCCAGTATAATCAAATTTGCCTGAGGTGCTAGGCAAGTGACATCTATGTAGAAACCTACATTTCCACTCAGAATTCACTGAATCAGAGGTTTGTGACTCGGAGTCTCACAGAAGCCTATATAAAGGAGGCACCACCTGTGCAGTGTGATGTGAGATGACTAGACGTTATAACAGGCTCTCCAGGTGGGAAGTTACAGTCCATCCCTAGAAGTCTCTAAAGCATGGCTGATAAACAGGCCTAAAAATCGTGATAACAGTCATTATATAAAATAATCCAAAATTACTTAGCAGGATAGAACTTGGAAAGGAGAGTGTGCAGTGATGCTGGGAAGAGAAGAAAAGGAAGAGAAAGTTTGTATAAATGTTACCCTTATTTCAACAGACAGTCAGATTTGGTCATGTTGTTTTGCTTTTATAATAATTATTTAAGGCCAATTTTTTATTGGCTTCAGTGCTGATGATTTTAATAATTTTGGATTTTTCAAAGAGTTGACATAAAGGCAGTGTGCTTAAATTTAGAAGTTCATGATTCAAAAGAACGTTAAAAGTTTAAAAAGTGCAAGTCAAGCTTTAAACTATACTAATGGAAATCCATGTTATATAATAACAGTCATTTCAGTTCAACTATTTAACGTCTTCTAAATACAGATTATTTCACCTATCTAGAATAATATAATTAATAAAGAAGCAAGTTCCCCAAAAATACATATATGACTTACTTTCTAAAGTATCAGTACTTTCTAAAGTATCTAAAGTATCTTATTCAACATTCCACAGTATGAAATAATTTGTGTATACAACAGGGGATCCTTCATATAGTTCAAACTATAACTCCAGACATTAGAAGAGTTCATGACACTTCACAGAGCTCATCAAACATTGTTATACAGAGGAATTAATTAATTAATTATCTCTGAATTATGGATGTTATCCTGCTTATTAGTGATGACAAAAGTGCAATAACTTAGGAAAAAACAAGTAGTGGGGAGAGAAAGAAGATTTATAAATCTCTGTTAGTGCTGACAAAAAATATCACTCAAATTGAGTTGTAAAAACAAAAAGAGCCAGTGAATGCAGAGATACTTATGTAAAATTAAACCATTGTGTCTTTGTCCATCACCAAGAGAAATACGTAAGACTATCTGCCATACAAACCTCTTACACTGTGTATGAACTTTCTGATGTTTTCTCATTGAAGGCAGCTATGCTATTCCATTTTACCTGATTTCACCTGTTTAAGAGCATGGAGGCTGAGGCAGCCATGAAAGAAATGGGCATGGTAGTTTGGTCAGGAATTAGGACCTGTTTGAGGTCCCACAGCCTTGGGGATGGCCCATTGAGTCATATAATGGTTCTGCTCTTTTGTTCCATTGCTTACCTGTGTCAACCTTTTCCATATAGCATTTTGAATTTATTGTTACCATGGTCAAGATTTGTAAAAGGATAAGACTACAAAATAAAAGTCACTTTAACCTTCTGATGGGGAAGCAATTAGAAATTACGGCTCTTAGCTGCAAATTTCATTCAGCCTGTAAATTTATTTACTTAATAACATGAAATAAATTGATTACCTTGTACTCTTATTTAAAAAAAAACACCATCAATATACTAAAAATAGACCTCACCATTCTTTATTTATTCCTTGACCAGTACCAAAATTACAAGTGCCTATTGGAAAAAGACAGGTAGCTATTTGAAACGCTAGTCTGTAATATCACCAAAGCACAAAAATTCTCAATCTTTTGATACATTTATCCATCACTGCCAAGCTCTGGAATAATGTTATTGCTATGATAGAAAGCAATGGTTGTGCTTTTGAAGCAGCAGGTGGCTCTGCCAAGTGCAAAGGATTTACTGCCAAGGAATACATTGGTCATGCACAAAGCAACTGTATTTTGCTTCCTCAGATTTAGTTAAACTACACTGTGAATCAGTGGTGCTCAAAATTGGTTGAAAGTCCCATAAAATACAGCAGCAATTCCAATACAGGCTTAACTCAGTGTGAAATATGCAAGTTGAAGTTAAAAAGCTGTTTAACAAAATAGGATTATTTTAAGAATATTTATCCTAATTAAAACCTTAAAATATAGCTAAAGTTTTAAATATTTTGCTTAATTCCATGGGAATTAATTAATTGCCACTCCATTATTAGTGTCTAAATTGAGCAATATTCATTCTGTTTTTCAAAATATAAATAATGCCGAATTGTCACTAAGAAATCTTTGGCTCACCTGGGAATACAGCTGTGAACAAGGCAGGCAAAGACCTTGCTCCTCAAGAGGTATACAGTTTGTTGGGGGGATTAGATAATATAAAAATCAATTAATAAAAATATAATTTCTGTTGGAATGAAGCACTGTGGAAAAAATAGTTTAATATTTAAGAAAGATGAGAGAGAGAAGTACTCTCTGAGGATGTAGCATTTGAGTAGACACCTAACAAAACAAGAGACAGAACCATCCAGATATGAGAAGGGAGAATGTGCCTGTGCAACAAATACAAAGACCTGTTGTGGGATGAGATTGTTTTATTCAAGGAATAACAAGAAGGACAGCGTGCTGGAAAAGGATACGTGGGGGAGAGAGAAGAGAAAACGTGAATGATAGAAAAAGCCAGGGCTTTGGGTTCCATCATAATTTATGGAAGTGTTTTTCAACAATGAGTTACAAGTACTACTTTTCCTTTTAAGGAATGAGGCAAAAATGAAACAATTAGGAGGCACTTTTAGTTTCGTAGGCTGCTCAAAGTAATACCATGAAATGATTCGGCTTAAGCAATGAGACTTTATTTGCTTTAAGGTTAAAGTCCGGGAAAATGTCCAAATCAAGACATCATTAAGATGATGTTTCTCCCAGAAGACCAGCTGCCCATGAACTTTGGCTCCTCTGCCACATGGCAAGGCACATGGCCTCATCTGCTGGCCTCTCCCTTCTCTCCCAGGTTTCTCTCTCTGTCTGTGTTCAATCTCTTAATCAAGAACTCCAGTAATAGGATTCAGAACCATCCTGAGTGAAGTGGATCATACTGAAATGAAGTAGCCTCATCAAAATTCCTACTTACGGTGGGTTCACTCCCATAGAAATGTATTAAATTTAAGCACAGGTTTTTCTGGAGTACATACAGCTTCAACCACCACAGAGGCCTTTTCAGCAACTTAGAAAAGAGATAATAGTTTTGAGCAATAAGTGGGTAGCACTGGAGGTGGTTGAGAAATGTTTAATTTGGATTTATTTTGAAGAGTTTACTCATGCGGAGTATACAGGAAAGGAGTCAATTATGACACTTGGATACATGGCCTCGATATTTGGGTGACTGATAACACCTTTTTAAGATAATAAGGGAGACAAGAAGAGGAGCAAACCTGGCTTGGGAGAATCTATACCTACAAAGCATAATGGCTTTAAGAGAAAAGAGAACCACAGAAAGTGGTATAGCCAAGAGTTTTGAAAAACATTTATTTTATCACTCTTTACACTTCCAAGTCCATGGGAGATAAAGAATGTGTCATAAAATCTTGGCGGTGTCTCTCACTTCAGGTTGATAATATTTTGTAGAAACTCTTCTTACCAGCCCCACTACCAATACAGTGGTCTAAACCATCACAGGCATTCACCTGGATTAGTGTCTTTCCAAGTCTGCCCTTCTCCACTGCAGCCTAGTCCTTCCAAAGTCACCAGAGGGTCCTTCAAGAGAAAAGTTAAATCAGGTTGTACTTCTGAAAAACCCTCCAAAGTCCAGAGATGGAATCACGCTAGAAAGTTTAAGGAAGAAGGGGGATTTTGCTACTAAGAAAATATTAACAGAAAAAAGCTAATTCAGCCATATGACTATCAGACAAAATAGATTTTAAGGCAAATATTTTGACATTAACTGGTGATAATATATAATGTTAAATGCTTCAATTCATTTTGGGTGTATTAGGCAGAATAATGTTCCCCCCAAAATACCACCAGAACCTGTGACTATGTTGCCTTACATAACAAAAGAAACTTTGAAGATGTGATTAAGATAAGGATTTTGAAATAGGGAGATTCTCCTGGATTATCTGGATAGATTATGAATCCCAGTTTATTCACAAGTGACCTTATAAGGGCAAGAGGAGGGAGGAGAGCCAGAGAAGGAGATATGATGACAGAGCAGGCTAGAGAGGGAGTGAAGGTAATCTGAAGATGCTACATTTGAAAAAGGAGGAAGAGGTTGTGAGGTGATGAGGACTGGCAGCCTCTGAGGCGAGAAAGGCAGGGAAACAGATTTTCCCCTTTAGCTTCTGGAAGGAACACAGCCCTCTAGAGCCAATCAGACTTCTGACCTCCAGAACTATACGATAATAAATTTGTGTAGCTTTAAACCACTGAGTTTGTGGTAAGTTTATACAGTAGCAATAGATATTAATACAAAGGGCATAAAATATTGCTAATATTCTATAAATTATATAGTTGACTAACATCATTTCTTAATAGAAAAAAAAAAAACTTCTGGAATTACAAAAATAAAATAAAATGTTAAAAGATTTAACAAATGACCTAAGCAACCAATTTAAGAAAGCATTATACTTTTTAATTTACAGAAATGCTTGGTGATAGATTTTTCTGACTAATAATAGTGTGAAATGTTATTTAAACAGTTTATTTTTTATTTTTTAAAGATTTATCTAATTTATTTATTTCTCCTCATCCCCTCACTGTTTGCACTTGCTGTGTCTGTTTGTCTTCCTTGTTTCTTTAGGAGGCACCGGGAACTGAACCTGGGACCTCTGATATGGGAGGGAGGTGCCTAATCGCTTGAGCCACCTCAGCTCCTTTGTTGTGTCTCTCATTGTGTTTTTTTCTTCTTCTTGTGTCTCTTGTTGCATCAACTTGCTGCACCTGCCTGTCGAGCCAGCTCACTGTCTTCTTTAGGAGGCACCAGGGACCAAACCAGGGGACTCCCATGTGGTAGGCAGGAGCTCAATTGCTTGAGCCACATCTGCTTCCCCCTCTCAGTATTTTAAATTGCATACCCCTGATTACTGTTATGTTTGAACATCTTTTCACTTGCTAATCAGCTTCCAGGAACATTGGCTGTTCTTCTATGTGATTGCCCCTTTCTTATAGATTCCTAAAAGCTCTTTATATCTTCTGTATACTAATGATTGTATACATGTAATTTTTTGGAAATAACTAAATCCCTTATTTATGCCTGGACTTTTCAATTCTATATACCATCTTTCAGCATATAGACAATATTTTAATGTTTTATTTAGTAGAATTAACCATTTCCCTCCACCTTTTAAATGATTTATTTCAGAAAACTTTTCACCACATAATACATTATTTCCACATATTTTCTTTAGGAATTTACAATTTTGTCTTTCATGTTTATTTATTTTACATAACAATAATTTTCTGTATATGATAAGATGTAGAGTTCATTTTTATTACTTTTTTTCAGAGTAACTTTTTTTTGTATTATTAATTGAATAGCTAATCTTGTCACTCTTTTTAAGTTCATTACGTAATACACAAGTCTTCCTAAAATATGTGACAATCTGATAGACTCATTACTTAGTTTTCATGATCAATACTCAATGTTTAAAATATCATCTCTTATTGTGATCTTAATATCTTATAGATAGGCCTTTATTTATTCCTCTTCTTCAAAATCACCATTGTTATTCTTGGTGTTCTATTGCCACATTAATATTAAGGTAAGTTTATCAAATCCAGGAAAACTTGTTTGGAATTCTGTACATGATTACATTTAACTTGTAAATGAAATTGGAAAGAATGTCCTTATGAAATTAATTTTTTCAAATTGAAATATGATATATGCCTGCATTTAAGTCTTATTTAATGACTTTCAATACTGTCACGATTTTTCTGTTGAAGTCTCACCACGCCGTGTTGGATTTCTTTCTAGTTGTCTTCTTTAAATTCAATCTATTTTTTAATAGCTTCTAGCTGTTTGTTGTTGGTATGAGAAATACTATTGATCTTTTATATTGATTATCTTTCAAGAAATATTGCTGTAGTCTTATTAATTCAACAAAATTTTCAGCAAATAGTCTGGTTTTATTGTGGCAATTGTTGTTATTGTTAATATATCAGATCTTATCATCTACAAATAAAGGCTATTCACTTTCTCTCTCCTACCGCTCACTTCCTCTCTCTCTCATTGTTTGTAATAGAACTTACTCTACCAATAGTTATGTCCCCATTCTTTTTTTTTTTTTTTCATATGATTTGCTACTTCTTTTTCATATTTTTATGGATGGATTTTTCCAGAGTATTTTATATTTTTATTATTCCTTTGAAAAAAATGAACATTAGTTTTTCACTTTGTCATTTTATTTATACTTTAATTATGCTCTTAATTATTTTGACAGCTTATAACTTGTTTTCTAACTTAAGTTGGTGAATTAACTTATTAATTTTCTACCTTTATATTTTCTAATATAAATATTTATGTACTGACATACCACAGATATATTACAGGTTTGCTTCCAGACCACTGCAATAAAGCAAATATTGCAATAAAGTGAGCCACATGGATTTTTCGGTTTCCCAGTACATATAAAAGTTATGTTTCCACTATATTATAGTCTAAGTGTATAATAACATTATGTCTGAAAAACAATATACATACCTTAATTCAAAAGTACTTTATTGCTAAAAAATCCTAACCTTCATCTGAGCCTTCAGTAAGTCATAGTCTTTTAGCTGGTGGAGGGTCTTGCCTTGATATTGATGGCAGCTGACTTATAAGAGTGGTGGTTGCTGAGAGTTGGGGTGACTGGCAATTTCTTAAAATAAGACAGCAATGAAGTTTGCCACACGGATTGACTCTTCTTTTCATGAAAGCTTTATCTGTAGGATGTGATGTTGTATGATAGCATTTCGCACAGTAGAACTTCTTGGAGTCAACCCTCTCAGCTGTTTTATCAACTCAGTTTATGTAGTATTCTAAATCCTTTGTTAGCATTTCAGCAATTCACAGCCTCTTCGCCAGGAGTAGATTCCATCTCAAGAAACCACTTTTTGCTCCTCCGTAAGAAATGGTTCCTCATCTGGTAAAGTTTTACCATGAGGTTGCAGCAATTCAGTCACGTTTTCGGCCTCAACTTCTGATTCTCGTTCTCTTCCTATCTCTACCACATCTACAGCTACTTCCTCCACAGAAGTCTTGAACTCCTATAGGTCATCCATGAGGTTGGAATCAACTTCTTCCAAGCTCAGTAAATGCTGTTATTTTGGCCTCCTCCCACGAATCATGAATGTTCTCAATAGCATCTAGACTGGTGAATCTCTTACAGAAGGTTTTCAATTTACTTTGCCCTGATCCACCATAGATATCACTGTCTATGGCAACAAAAACCTTACAAAATATATTTCTTACATAATTAGACTTAAAAGTCAGAATGACTCCTTAACCCATGGGCTGCAGAATGGATATTGTATTAGCAGACATGAAAACAACATTTATGTAGTTGTACATCTCCATTGAGCTCTTGGATGCACAGCTGCATTGTCAATGAGCAGTAAATTTCGAAAGGAATCTTTTTCTATGAGCATGGGTCTCAACAGTGAGCTTAAAATATACAGTAAACCATGTTGTCAATAGATTTGCTGTAATCCAGGCTTTGGTCTCCTTTTATAGAGCATAGGCAGAGTAGATGCTGTATATTCTTAAGGACCATAGGATTTTCAGAATGGTACATGAGCATTGGTTTCAACTGAAAATCACCAACTGCTTTAGACCCTAACAAGAGAGTCAGACTGTTTTTGAAGCTTTGAAGCTAGGCTTTGACTTCTCCTCTCTAGCTTTGAAAGTCCTAGATGACATCTTCCAACAGAAGGCTGTTCCATTTACATGAAAATCTGTTGCTCAGTCTAGTCATCCTCATCAAAGATTCTAACTAGATCTCTGGATCTACATCAGCACTTGCTGCTTCACCTTGCACTTTGATGTTCTGGGGGCACCTCTTTCTGGAAGCCTCATGAACAAAACTTTTCTAGATTCCAACTTTTCTTCTGCAGCTTCCTCACCTCTCTCAGCCTTCATAGACTGACGAGAGTTAGGGCACTGCTCTAGATCAGGCTTTGGCCTAAGGGAATGTTGTGGCTAGTTTGATCTTCTATCCATACCACTAAATCTTTCTCCATATCAGCAATAAGTCTGTTTTGCATTCTCATCAATTTTGTGTTCACTGGAATAGTACTTTTAATTTCCTTCAAGAACTTTTCCTTTGCATTGATAATTTGGCTGATTGGTACAAGAGACCTGGCTTTTGGCCAATCTTGGCTTTTGACATGCCTTCCTCACTAAGCTTAAACATTTCCAGCTTTTTATTTAAAGTGAGAGATGTTCAGCTCTTCCTTTCCCTTGAGCACTTACAGGCCATTGGAGGGCTACTAATTAGCCTAATAGCAATTTTGTTGAGTCTTGGGGAATCGGGAGGCGTGGGAAGATGGAGAGATGTGGAATGGCCAGAGGGTGCAGCAGTTAGAATGCACACTGCATTTATCCCTTAAGTTCAGATGGCTGCAGTCTGTGGCCCCTCAAAACAGTTACAATAGTAGCAGCAAAGATAACTGATCCCAGATCACCATAACAGGTAAAAATAATGAAAAATGTGAGATATTGTGAGAATTACCAAACGGTGACGCAGAGACCCGAAGCGGGCAAATGCTGTTGGAGTAATGGTGCCAATGTACTTGCTCAACAGAGGGCTGGCACAAAACTTCAATTTGTAAAAAATATACCTGCAAAGTGCAGTAAAATCATGTATGTCAGTGATTTTATATATTATATATTGAATATATATATGAATAAAAATATAAATATTTATGAATATAACAATCCTTTAACTGCTACTTTGACTGGAATCCACAAGTGTGGTTGTGCCATTGCCATAGTCATACATACTTTGGGATTTGGGCATCCTCTTTTATGAAGTGCCTATTTTTCTTATGGGTTATCTGCCCTTTTCTCATTGAATTGCCTTTCTTTACGTACTCTAGAAATGGATGTTTTTCTATCACATGTATGATAAAATTTCTCCTACTCTACAGTTTCTCTATTCATTGTCATAATGCTGTCTTTGATGACTGGACGTTCTCAATTTTAAAGTGGTCCAATATATCAAACAGTTTTTTATGGTTTCTGTGTTCTGTATCCAGTTTAAGATATCTTGTCTACTACAAAGACTTGAAGATGTTCTATGTATTCTTGAACTTTATTGTTTTGCCTTTCAAATTTAGATCTACAGTCCACCTGGAATTAAAGTTGGTGGATCATGTGAGGAAGAGATCAAGATTTATTGACTGATAGATAGATAGATATCTAAATGACCCATACAAATTATTAAAAAGACAGTCCTTTCTCCACTTCTTGGAAGTACTACTTTTTTCATAAATCTTTCAAAGTGTCCATATATCTGTGCGTCTGTTTCTGGAATCTTAGTTCTTACCATTAGTGTATTTATTCTTTAGTCAATACCCTACTTCCTTAATTATTTTATTAATTATTTAGCTTTATGATAAGTCTTGATATCCTCTACTGTAATTTCTCCAACTTTGCTCTTATACTGTAATACTCTTTTGGACTATCTTTCCTTCTGAGTTTCCATATAAATTTTAGATTCAGGTAGTCAATTTATATATATATGCACACACTCACTGCTGGCATTTATATTGTGATTGAATTGAATCTCTAGATTAAATTGGAAAGAATTGACATCATAAAAATTTTGAGATTTCCAATCAATGAACCTAAATTTAATTTTTAAAAATGTCTTTCAATTGTGTTTTAGAGCTTTCTGTGCACTCCATTTGTTCAATCAGTTCCCAAGTATTCAAAAGCTTTAGATATTATAAATGGTATCTTTTAAATTTCATTTTTTAACAGCTTGTGTCTGGTATATTGAAAAAAGATGTTTGAGTATGCATCTCAACTCCACTGACCTTCCTAAAGCCACATATTAATTTTTATGATTTATCATTTCTATTGTATGTTCTATATGCACATTGGATTTGCTATAATCATATGTTTGAGAATTACAGATTTATATTTTCTTTCCTAATCATTATATTTTTCACTCCCTTTCCTTGTTTTATTTCACTGGCCAGGACTTCCAGTACAAAGTTGAATAAAAGGGGTGATGGTAATTATCCTTTTCTCATTCCTGACCTCAGAAAAATAATATTTCATGTGACAAATTATAATTTATATTTAAATATTTAAAAATTTGCATTCTTAAATTATATTTAATAGATCATGGTATAATTCCAATTTGTGAATATTTTACAAATATTTTCATCCATCTTTATGAATTATATTCTCTTATAGTTTTCTTTCTTGTTGTGGGATGAAGTCTTTTTTTTTTTTTAACAAATCTATTTTATTGGTACATATTAATAAAGCATACAGTTCATTCATTGTGTACAATAATAGTATTTGGTATAATCTCATAGTTGTGCATTCATCATTTCAATCATTATTAGAGTATTTTCATTATTTCAATAATAATAGTAAACAAAAACTGACAAAATAAACACGAAAATTCTTCACCTCTCCATCTCTCTGTTTCCACTTCTTTTTTTTTTTAAAATTTTTTTATCTATATATATATAAATATATTTTAAGAGGTGCTTAGATTACCGAAAATATTACACAGAACCCCCTGGGATGAAATCTTTATTGTCCTATTGTCAGCATTACTTCCTTTTCTATTCCCTGCAAGATTACACATCAGTTGCCACTGTTTTATTTTTCAATATTTAGTAGAAATTACTTAAACACCCATCTGAACTTGAATTTTTCTTCAGAGGGTTTTATAGAGTAATATGTGGAAATTACCATAAATTCTATTTGTTCTGATTTGAGAGTACCTAAAGATAATGATAAAAATAATCTATCTACAAAGTAGTGAATAAATTTAATCACATCTCTCTCCTCAAAACTGAAGAATTTTATTTATCTTATTATCCTCTAGGTGTGAATTTTAAGTTTTATTCTAATTATTTTGCCTCATGTAACAAAATATTGATTTTCAACTCATTGGAAAATAATGTTCAGGTGCAGTGTTTTTTATTGTGATTTGGTTTCTCAGGCTCAATCTCTAGGTCAGTTTGTCCTAAGGACAAAGCTCTTACCAGAAAGGAAATTTTGCTGTTTTTTGTTTACTTCAGAATTATATGAATATATGGAATGAAGTAGTAACTAAAAGGGAAACTTTGGAATACAACTGTGCCTCACTCTAAAATAATCCTATTCATGTGTCCCCATTCATTCCTTGAAGAGAATGAGTCCTGATAGGGAAAAAACATCTTGTGAACATCAATTTATATTTAGAAGATCAAGTGAGAACCTGAGAGAATGGAGGAGGGTGGGGAGGGCAGGAGATGAGATCACACCACTCCAATTGGACAGTTTCTAGTCTAGAATTTGGAGAGGCAAAAGAGTCTTGGCTAATAGATCCAGAACTATATAGGAATCAGGGCCAAAATGTTATTGGGTTCAGAGAGTTTTCCAGCTTTTATAACTTGCTAGTTCTTAATTCTCCCCAAGGGAACACGATGAGTGACATTCTGTGGTCAAATGCTTTCAACAATTACAATTTATTCATCCATCATAAGTTATACGACAAACATCCTCCAAATGCAGATTCAGCATGCTTGGATTATAATATAACAATATACAGCACTACAGTCAGGATCTCATTTACCTTAAGTCTAGTACAGTCCTACACATCTCTTGATCTGGTTTTGGAAGAAATTTGAACAACTGTCAAATCATCAGGCGTCTCTGAAGCTGTGGTAAATGATTGCTGTAGAGATGGTAAATTTCCTTACAATAATTCTCTTAAGAAATGGTGCTATTTGCCTATCCAATGAACAAAAATTCTATAGCTTACCTTTATAATATAAAATTAAAAACACGGTGTTTCAAAAATCATGCTTAGTAAATACACTGTTTCAGAAGTAATAACTAGTTAATCATACATGGTTGGTTTAATTAAGAAGGTGCGTCCCTAAATTTAAAATGTTGCATTGTAAAAATATTAACTTGACAACAAGAGAGCCGCACAATTTCAAATAGGACAAAACTATTGGAAATTGATAAGAAAGTTGTAATGCTTTTTAAAAATATTGACTTTAAACTATACGAAAGATTAAAAACAATGTCCTGTCAATGCACAGCAGAGGATGGATCTTAACTAAGTTTGCACTCATACTTGGTGATTGCTATGATGACTTAATGCCCCCAGACATTGAGAATATCATTTTCTGATTGGTGTCTTCTGGCTAGATGGAAGTCTTTGGGATTCCTTGGCTTTTCCATCATCTGGCAATGCACATGGCGGCATCTTCTCCTCTCTCTTCCGGGTTCCCTTGCCTTCCAGCTTCTAGCTGCTCCTAGCGGCTTCTCCTTCCCCATCCAGTTTCCTTTGCTCATAAGAACTTCCGCCATATTGGGTTACGGGCACCCTCCTCCAGGCTGGGCTCACCTTAACTAGCCATGTTTTCAATGGCCCCGTTACACCTGGGTTCCCACCTGCAGGACCACGGGCTGGGACCTGAACATCTCTTTTGTGGGGGACATGATTCAGTCCCCACAACACGGCGTTAATAACCCAGGGCTAGAATTTGCTCCTCATAAGGTCTTTTTTTTTTTATTATTATGGGTAAAAATCAAAATTCTCACAATACATACAAACATTTGCAAAATGATATATAAATATATATGCATATATGTGTATTTGCTTACAAAAATGTTATTTATATATATATATATACATATATTTTAAGAGGTGCTTAGATTACCCAAAATATTACATGGAACCCACTGGGATTCCCATGTTGCCCACCTCTCACACCTCCCACCACATCCCACACAAACATCTCCCACAAGTGTGGCCCACCACCCTCAATGAACTTACACATCCTGGAGCCTTGCCACCAACCATAGACCACAGTTCACACTGTAGACCACACTCTCTCCCACTCAGTTCTGAGTGGTGTGTGCTGATTTAAAATGGCCTACATCCGTTGCCACAAGGTCTTTAACCCAAATGTAACAGGGTCATTCCAAACACCTGGCTGAGAAACACAGGAAACGCAGTTTAAAAGTTGTTACTAAATTTTGCTTGTTTTTTGAGGTCATACTTCAACTGAACTAGAAGGGCTAACTCTATTTACAAAGACATGACTGTTAGAAACTGGCTTTTACTAAAAGATCCATTCACCTATGGCAAAGGACTTGTCAAGGTCAAAATCTAAGTGGCCCAGCCTAGTCATAGCTAATGTTACTTGATTAAATCCCCACCACAGAGTTATTCTCCAAGTGCTATTTTGAGCATCAAATTCCTTTATTTTGTGTCTCTCAGTGTATCAGATGCTACTTTTTAAGTAGATAATATTAAGTACAGTTAATAAATAACCCAAGATTCCTTGCCAGTTTTCAAAATAATTGAATAATAAAGGAACCAGACAAGTGGAGAGCAAAATTCTACTTTAATACTTATAAAATTGACCACAGAGAGTATAGCAAATATCTTCCAATACTTTTCTGGATTGGACAAATTTCTCTACTCACAGCTGTAGGCAGTGCAGAATAACTGTGAGCTTGTCCTTAGTAGTAAATTTTGAAAATATCCTAAATAGTCTTCAAAAAAGAATCTCAGGGGGAGAGGATGTGGCTCAAGCAGTTGTGTGCCTGCCTCCCCCATGGAAGGCCTCAGGTTCAGCTCCCAGAGCCTCTTAAAGAAGACAAACAAACAATGAACAGACAATGAGCAGACAATGAGCAAAAACAATGAGCAGACAACAAGCAGACAATGAGCAAAAAACAAGCAGACAAGAGCAAGACAACAAGGAAACAACAAGCAGATAATAGCAAAAACAAAAATGAGCAGGGAGTGGATGTGGCTCAAGCAGTTGAGTACCTGCCTCCCACAACAACAACAAGCAAACAGAGGAGGGAACCATCTCAGGTTGGTGGGAGGGACTCTCGTATAAATCAAGAACATGCTTTTTATATAAATCATGGTCGTGTTTTCCAGTCATTAAAAGGAATCAGGCAGCTTCCATAAAACCATTTGTGTGAGAAGATTGTGTGTGTGTAAATTCAATATCTCAAAGGATTCACCAGAAACTGTAATATCTGGCACACTGTAGAAACTGGGTGCCTAGAGGGCAAGGAAGGGAGAGAGAACTACCTTTCGCTGTAGACCCTTTAAACTTTTGTTTTGTGCTATGTGCATATGACACATATTCGAAAATACAGTTGTTGTGGTTTTTTTTGTTTGTTTGTTTTTGCTATTTGCCTTTACTGTGAAGAATTGAAGCAAGCAGTTTACTTTTTAATAATGTTTTGTTGCATGGTATATAAATAATAGGTTCTTTTGTCACAGAAAAATAAACAAGCTAAGAACATTTGTCAATTTACTAAAGAAAAATGACTAAGACTGAAGTTTACAAACTTTTATAACTATTCTATGTGGAAATGACCGGCAAAGTTCTCTGTGGTAAAAAATATTTTCATCATTGAAAATTGTTGTTTTTAAAGTTATACTATTGTTTAAAGGTTATGGTTTTATAAAGTTAGCTATATATGACATTTTATGATTTTTGGCTCCCATTTCCTTGTAATATTTTGATAATGGAATGGTCAATAAATAACTTTCAGATATGGCACTAATTCCATAAACATACATTTAAATCCTTCCTATATTTCCACTCAAATGAGCAGCTCCATCTATGGTTACACTAACAGATTTATCTTAAATTATTGTTTTGATTAATGTGAAAAAACTTACCACTAAAATATATTTTCCAGGTCTATCTTAGTAGAACTCTTCTGGCATTTCCCTATTGAAACAGAATCCAGAAAAATATCATAAGATTAGTGATAAAAAAATGCATATATACACACACACACACACACATATACTTTCATTCAGTTTATATACAATCTTCCCATTCATTATTAATATTTTATGGTTATTGTTTTTACATCTTCAGCTATATTTTAATGTGTTCTGGTAAAAAATGCTGACAACTGAAAGTATTTAATTTATTGTAATATTGTTTTCTGCCTATTTCTGCCATTTTTCCCACAGCACAGACTCATTTTTCCCAATTATAAGTTTTTGAGATTCTAAATAAGGCTTCACTTAGTGAAACTTTATAAAATACTGGATTAAGTATTGCAAGATTTTAAATATCACTGAAAAATATAGAGATTTGTCTTCTGACACTAGATGCTTTAATGTTACACTAGCCAAGATGGCTTCATAGTAGTCAGCTAAAATCTAAAGGCACAATAAACAGGGCAAGCCAAATTGTCAAAGACAGGGAAGGCAGCTCATATTTTCAGTAATCATCTGGATGATTTTTTTTTTTTTTGCATTTTACCCACCTGTTTTTAAATGTGAATAGATTATAATTGATATACTTCCTAAGTGACTGAAGAGAGCTCCCCCTGGATGTGGAAGTGCAGTTCTGTGATTTTCTTCTTGTTTGCTTGAATTTTCATGATTACTATTATTTTCAATCTTTTAGCTCTTTACAGTGATAATTTTAATATATCTGCCCCTTTTTAAATATTAATTTAGTTTAAATAAATACAAGTCATAAATTCATTCCAACCAGGTACATGTTTACTGAATTGTGACACAATCATTAGGACAAATTCATGGATCTAGGGGCCACAGACCCACCTTGTCAATATATGGCTTACACTCCTCCTCAGGGGCCCTTGAACACGCTCTGGCACAGGAGCTTCTGCCATATAAAAGATGAAGGATGCCTCTTGTTAAAGTCAGCATTGGACATTAGTAAAGCTCAATAACCTACTTCTATTCAGGTCAAAATAGAAACAGAAGATCTAAAGTTTTCTTCCTGAACATCAGTGCACTTTTTTGCAGATGCTCTGTATCAGTCAGGGTTCTCCAGAAATAAAGAACCAGCAGGATATGTGTATAGTCATATATGTGTGTGTGTGTTTATATGTATGTGTGATTATGTACATGTGTGCTGACTGAGGTGAGGACACTACAACTATGTGATGAAATGAGAGCTACTGAGTGTACACTTTGAATGGATTGTACATGACACAATGTATCCTGTGAATCCTGTGGCGGGAACGCTGAGGGAATTCATCATTACTAGATCTTCCCCACTAGCAATGCTAAAGAAGTTTTACAGATTGAGAGGAAAGGACACTAGAGAGTAGATCAAAACAGCAATGAGAAAAAAGACCTCCTATAGGAAAACATAGGAGTAATTATAAATGCTGGTACAATTATATTATATCTTTTGTATATAGCTCCATGTTTTACTTTTTATGAGTTCTAAAATGCAGATGCATTCAAAGTGAGGATATGTCTATTATTTAGGACATACAAGGCATAAATATACAATGCATAAAAGTACAGCAGTGAGGTGGGTGGATGGAGGGGTGTGCCCACTCCTGGGTGCTTATTGTGTTTCTTAAGACAGTTAATCATTTGCTCCAGGCTGCTTTTTTTTTTTTTTTTTTTTTAAGATTTTATTTATTTATTCATTTATCCCCCCCTTGCTGCCTGTGCTCGCTGGGTCAGCTAACCACGCCGTGCGGACGGGCTTGCCTTCACCAGGAGGCCCCGGGAATCGAACCCGGGGCCTCCCATATGGCAAACGGGAGCCCTACTGATTGAGCCACAGCCGCTTCCCTCCAGGCTGCTTTGACTTTATTTGTTCCTCCACTGCTTTATCGGTTCACAATCTCTTCTGCCTTTAAGACAAACTTAAGGGCTACAACAAAGGAAATGCCGAGAGGGAAATTTATGGCTCTATATGGTTATAACAAAAAGAAAAAAGAAAAAAAGAACTCAAATCAGAGACCTGACCTCACAGCCTGAAGACCTAGGAAGAAGAGCGAGATAAACCTAAAGGGAAAAGAAGAAAGGAAAAACAAAGCTTTCAGCAGAGAAATGAAATAGAAAATGAAATTAATAGAGAGAATCAAGAAAATTAAAAGTTGGTTCCTTGAATATACCAATAAAATTGACAAACCTTCAGCTAGATTGATAAGTAAGAGAGAAGATATAAATGATTAAAATCAGAAATGAAAGCTTGGAAATGACTACAAAGCAAACAGAAATAGGAAGGATTATAAGAGGACACTATTGCTACTGGATTTTGTCTAGGTCCTTGGTTAAACTGCAGGAAATGAATTTCAAGAGCACGTCGGGTTAGTTAGGCCAGTAATTTAAGGTAGGAAGGGAAGAGAAATGGGAGAAAACAGATCATAGGTCCCAGGCAGAGAAGAAGGGGCTGAAGAGTGATGAAAAGGGCCAATTTACAGGCTGCAGTTTCCCATTATAGAGTATAAATGTCCAGGTTTTACTTGCGTGTTGATCCATGTCGGGGCAAAGAAGGCGAGAATAGGGCACGAACCTGTACCGGGACAGGGCGAAGGCAAGAGAGCGAGGCTCGGCCTTAGTGCTTGCTTTTTAAACCATTAATTATTTTGACCCTTTGCTAAGGACACAGGAGGAGTCCCAGCTGTTCTCTGTTTTGATTGATTACTTCACCCATCAATCTCCCAAGAGGGCCCAATGATAAGGCCTCTGGAGCATATCCAGGGCTTCTCCTGGCTTCTGGAGGAAATCTCATTCCAAATAAGATTTCTCTTGAGGGTCTTCCAGCAGCCTTTTTGGGGGTATTGATGTCCACATGGACTTCTTGCCAGGTTCCAGATCCGTCTATGGATTCCCTATCTTACTAGCCTGCTTCACTATGAACAACTATATTTCCACAAATTAGAAAACATAGACAAAATGGACAAATTCCATGAAACCTACCAACAGTGACTCAAGAAGAAAAAGAAGGTCTCAATATAACAATAACTAGTAAAGAGATTGAATCAGTAATCAAAAATCTCCCAACAAGAAAAGCCCAGGACCAGATAGCATCACAAGTGAGTTATAACAAACATACCAAGGAATTAACAACAATCCTGTTCAAACTCTTCCAAAAAATTGAAGAAGAAGAAACACTGCCTGACTTTGTTATTATGGCCAAAATGACCTTAATAACAAAGCTAGATAAAGATATCAAAAAAAAATTACACACTAATATCTTTTAGGAATATAGATGCAAAAATCATTAACAAAATACAGTAGGACCCCTGTATCCGTGGGGTATGCGTGCAGAGACCTGCTGTGGAGGTGAAACTATGCATATAAGTGAGCACCAAGGCCTTATCATACCCTGCAGCAATTACTTTTGAGTTTAAGGTGCAACATAAAAACTAGCACAAATTTAGTCTTTATGCTTCAACACTGCATAGAGCAAAGATTCACTCTCCCCATCCAACCTGGCAATATCCATGTACAATTTCCTTTCTTTTTCAACCATATTGAGAATTTTTACTTTTTCACTAATGGGAAGCACTTCCAGCACCACTACTCTTGTGCTTTGGGGCCATTATTGCAGTTAATAAGGGCTTTCTTAAACAAAGGCGCTGCAATAATATTACAATGAATGCAATCAGAGAGAACACTAGCTGCAGAGAGGAGAAAAGTTTTCCATGGGAGTATGGGCATGGGGACAAATGGAGATGAGTCATGTACTAGGCTGGCAGACTTCACAATGTTACAGCACACCAGGCAGGTGGTTTGAAAGTTATGACCCATTTATTTTTTTTACTTTCTGGAATTCTCCCAATTTTCCAATTTTAAAATTTTTTCTGATGGTTAACTATGGGTAAATGAATCAGCAGATATCAAATCAGTGGATATGGGGGAACAATTGCACTAGAAAATTGAATCCAGCAACAAATTAAAAGAATTACACACCATGGTTAAGTGGGATTAATCCCAGGTATACAGGGTGGTTCAACACCATATTAACAGAACAAAATAAAAAAATCATATGCTCAGTTCAATTGACACAGAAAAAGGTATTTGATAAAATCCAGTTCCATTCCTGATAAAAACATTTAGAAAACTAGGAGTAGAAGGAAACTTTCTCAACATGGTAACAAGCAAACATGAAATACCTATCATACTCAATGGTGATAAACTGAAAGTTTTCCCACTAAGATCAAGACAATGAAGCCCACTCTAACCTGTTATTCAATATTGTTCCGGGGATCCTAGTCAAAGCAATTAGGCAATGAAATGAAATAAAATGCATCTAAATTGGAAAGGAAAAAGTAAAACGTTCACTATTTGCGTAGGGAATGATCCTATACACAAAAAATCCTGAAAGATCCACAACAAAGTTCTTAATAAAAGAATTCAGCAAATAGATGGAGTACAAGACCAACCTGCAAAAATCAGTAGTGTTTCTATACACTAGTAATGAACAATCTCAAGAGGAAATCAAGAAAAAAAAATATCCATTTACAAAAGCAACCAAAAGAATCAAATATCTAGGAATAAATTTAACCAAGGTTGTAAGGGACTTGTACACAGAGAACTACAAAACATTGCTTAAAAAAATCAAAGATGACCTAAATAAATGGAAGGACATTTTGTGTACATGGATTGGAAGAGGGTTCAATTCTACTGAAAAGGATATACAGATTCAACATATTCCCAATTAAAATTCCAACAGCCTTCTTTGCAGAACTAGAAAAGGTAATCTTCAAATTTTTATGGAAGCGAAAGTCACCCCAAAACCAAAGCCATCTTCAAAGAGAGCAAACTTGGAGGACTCACATGTCTCAATTTTAAAACTTAAAACAAAGCCACAGGAATCAAAACAGCTTGTTACTGGCACAAGGGCAGACAAATAGACAAATGGAATCAAATTGAGAATTCTGAAATCAACCATCATATCTAGGGACAACAGATTTTTTTACAAGGATGCCAAATCTTTTAAATGGGGAAAAATAATCTCTTAAACAATTGGTGCTAAGAAAACTGGTTGTACATTTGCAAGAAAGTGAAGGTGGATCCCTACCTTACTCCATATACAAAAGTCAGCCCCAAACAGATGAAAGGCCCAAATATTAGAACAAGAACTATACGAATCCTAGAATACAACATAGGAAAGCATCTACAGGACACTATTTTAGGCAATGGTTTCTCATACTTTACACCCAAAGCACAAGCAACAAAAGAAAATATAGATGAATGATACCTCATCAAAATAAAAATTTTTGTGCATCCAATGACTTTATCATGAAAGCATAACAAGACAACATACAAATTGGGAGAACAAAATTCTAAACCACTTATTCAATAAGCATTTGATATCCAGGATATATATAAAAAATCTTACAACTCAACAACAACAAAAAGAAACAACCCAATTAAAAATTGGCAAAATACTTTAAAGACATTTCTCTAAAGAAATATACAAATTGCCAAAAGCACATGAAAAGTTGTTTAATATCATTAGCCATTTCAGAATGCAAATGAAAATCACAATGAGATATCATTTCACATCCACTAGAATAACTACTATTGAAAAACTAGAAAATAATAAGTGTTGACAATGATGTGGAGAAATAAGAATATTTGTTTTTGACAGCGGGAGTGTAAAATGGTACAGTTGCTGTGGAAGACAGTTTGGTGGTTCCTCACAAAGTTAAGCACAGAAATACCACATGACCTGGCAATCCTAATGTTTACGCATGCAAAAGTTTTGAAATTGGAACTCAAGCAGATATATACACACCGATATTCATAGCAGTATTATTCAAAATTGTCAAAAGAAGGAAGCAAACCAAATGTCAATCAATCAATTAATAGATAAAGAAAATGTGGTATATCCACACTATGGAATATTATTTGGCAGTGAAAAAGAAAGAAGTTCTGAAACATGCAACAACATGAGTGAACCTTGAAGACATCACATTGACTGAGGTAAGCCAGACAAAAAAGGTCAATATTGAATGAGTTCATTGATATAAAATCATTAAAATAAGCACATGTTTGAGTCAGAAATTAGAATACAGGCTCAAGGGGTTGGAGTGGGGATAGGGAAGAGGGAATTAATTCTTAAATTGGACAGAGGGGTTTTTGGGGGGGGAGGTTATGATGGAAAAGTTTTGGTAATCCATGTTGATGACTGTAGACAAAACTGTGAATATAATTAACAGCACTTAATTGTATATTTGAGTGGCTAAAATGTGAAACCAGCTGTTATTTTATTATTATTATTATTAGTCAGGGTTCTCTAGGGAAACAGAACTGACAGGAGATATTTGTAAATAGTATGAGATTTTATAAAATTCTCTCATGAGACCATGGAGATACACAAATTCAAATTCCCCAGGTAGACTGCAAACCAGGGGCTCCAATGAAGGTCCTTATGAGTTCCCAGGAGATGTTGGTTGTCTGAAGTAGAGCTGGAAATTCCCTCTCTGAATGCTGAAATCATTTCCCCTTTTAAAGCCTTCATCTGGATAAGACATCAGTCATTGCTGACAGCAATCTCCTTAGTTGATTGTAGATGTAATCAACCATCTATGCAATCAACTCACTGATGATTAAAGTTCATGGAATGTCCTTGTATTACAATTAACCCAGTGCTTGCTTGACCAAACAACTGGGCACCATTAATTGGCCAAATTGAAATATTAGCTTGACCATTACATACTTATTGAGAATTCTGTGTACACGATGAGTTGCTTCTCTCTTGACTAATTCCAATATTCTCCCTTTGTTTTAGTCTTTTGACCATTTTATTATGTTGCAGTTATGGTCAATCTCTTTGAGTTTATCCTACTTGGAGTTTGCTGAGATTCTTGGATGTGTAGATTAATATTTTAAATTTGTGATGTTTTCATCTTCTATTTCCTTCTAATATTTTTCTGTCTCTTCCTATATCCCTTTTCCTCCTGATATTTCCATTATTAATGTGCTAGGATAATTTATGCTTTACCACAGATCTCTAAGGCTCTGTTCGTTTTTCTTCATCCTTTGTTCTTTCTGCTTCTCAGACTGTTTAATCTTAATTGACCTGTCTTTACATACACTGATTATTTCTTCTGACTGCTCAACTCAGCTATTGATCCCCTCTAGCAAATTTTTATTTCAGTTATTTTACTTTACAATTCCAGAATTTCTCTTTGTCTCCTTCTATAATTTTTATGGCTTCATTGATATTCTTTTTTTGATGAGGCATGTTCTTATACTTTACTTCTTTAATATGGCTTTCTTTAGCCTTTTGAACATATTTAAAATAGATGGTTTGAAAGCTTTGTGTAGAAAATCCAATACCTGGGCTTCCTTAGGCACAGTTTCTATTTAATGCTATTTTATCCTATGTATGGTCCATGCTTTCTTGTTTCTTTGCATGCCTCATGATTTTTTGTTGAAAACTGGACATTTTGAATATCACAACATGGCAACTCCAGAATCAAGTTCTCTTTCCACTACAGGGCTTGTGTTTTTGCTCCTTATTATAGTTTTTGTTATTTATTTACCAACTGTTCAGAAATAAACTTTTAAAGTCTGTGTTCTTTTTCACATGTGACTACTGAAGTCTCTCTGCTTGGTTAGCCTAGTAGTCAGCTAATGATTGGACAGATTTTCTTAAATGCCTGGAAACAAAAAGTCTCCTAGTTTTTATGAAGGGCTCTGTGTTTCTTGGGGCATGCCTTCAGCATTCAGCCAGACAATTTACATCCAGCTTCTTCTGAGCCTCAAGGTCACCAGACGTAACATTTCAGGGCCTTCCCAGGTCTTTTCTGAGAGCATTCCCTACCCTGGTCATATGTAGGGTCTTCTAGATTCTCAGGAGCATGTTGAAGCTTTTCAAAGCCATATGGACATTTCATTTTACTGTCTTATCTGTCAAGCTTTTTGATTAGTTTTTTGTTTGCCCTATTTTCTGTCACCTCTGGCAGCAAGAACTAAACCATTTGCTTGTAAATTAGTTTGGCATGTATGCTCCTCTTTCCTCCATCCCCCTGGTGACAATTTTAGTACTGAGCCACTTCTGAATCAGGTGAAATAAAGACAAGTCTTTTGAGTTACTCCTTCAGGCAAGCACAAGACAGATCAAGACAAATATGTTCAATACTTTGGGAATAAGGTCCAGTCTATTCCCTCTGGTATTGGGAATGTGGACTTTTATTTTCAAAGCTACAACTGATCTGGAGATCAAGGGTTAGTACTAGGTTAAATCAAAATATCAGAAACATTACCCTGAGGTTCAGTCATTTTTCTTGATCAGGTGCTTCTCAACTTGCTGCAAGTTTTGGGTTTGTTTACAGAGTTTTAAAAACAATAATTTTGCCAATTTTTTGCTTGTATTTTTTTTTTTTGTTGTTGTTGTTGTTGTTGCTTTTATGGGGGAACATGTTTTCAGAGTCCTTACCCTGATGACTTCTGTATTAATTTTCAATTTGCACTTAACCATGAAAGTCAGTTTAGGAATAATTATAATTTTTCTGGCTAATAGTTTATCTAAGAGGCCTATGGACATTTGAGAAGCATTTTAATGTCAATTTACTTTTAACAAAAAGCTTCTATAAAGCCCCCTGCCTTTTTTAAGTTATTTGTTTATGAAATTTAATTTTACTTTTCTGAGACCATTTATATGTGATATCTTCTAAATCAAAGAGATACACAACATGATTTCAATCTGATGAATTTATACCAAAACAAATTTTAAAAATTATTACAGGACCCTACTTTATAAGCTCTTTTGTGCTCAATCTAACAAAGGAATGGAAATAATAAACATATACATGGATATGATATTATATTAAATTCAATTTAATATAATAGCCAGGTCTATTAAAATGACTATTGAATGGGGGTATTCATGCTCTTTTACCATGTCTAAAGTAAAATGCTGACATGTAGTAGTCTCTCAAGGAACACAAATATAAATGAAAGAAAAAAAGCAAATAAGAAACAATCATGAAGAATGAGAAATAATAGATTTATTGTATTTTGAAATGACTGGTTCAAGAGAGAGGAAGACATTTAGTGTACAGTGATTATAATTAAGAAGGACATTTTCAATTTGATACTGAAGTTAATAAAAGGTTTACTTAGCACAGGTGGCTGATAAAAGCATGGTTGTTTATGAGCATCAGGAGGAGGAGAAACACTTCTCTTGTGATAGACCTAACTGTAGAATTGTGACACTAAAAAGGAGCCCATAAATAGTGACTTAAACAGAGAAGACACCAAATCCACCGCATTAAAAATCACTCTAAAAAATTAGTACCTTTATTCCCACTGTCAGGAGCAGAAAAAAAATGTATAATCTTGAATAAGTACTATTGAAAAGTGTGTATAAATGAAGATGGTACATCATTTACATGCTCAAAGTCTTTCTTTCCTATTAAAAAGCCATCTAGATTCATAGGCAATATAATTATGGCAGCTCAAACAGTGTTCATTTGATATCATAAAAAGAATAATTTAGATTATATATTTTTGTCAAATCATCTTCATTGTTTAGAAAAACATTCAGCTTATCAGTGTAAGTACATGTTATTCTGTTCAGACTTACTCTAAGCTAATTAGATGGTCAAATATTACCTACACGATTAACACATAACCTTTGAGATTTTCTATATCAATCACCATGTATCAGGAAATGAAGGGACTATAAAATTCTTTATGCTGTCAGAATAATAAAATGGTTAACACACACACATACACACACACCAATAAGATTTCATTACAATCCCAGTGGGAACAGAAGTGATGTAGAGAACATTTAGTAGGAATTTATTATTTTGTACAGAATGTGGTGTTTATTTTTTCCTAAATAATTCCAGTTTGAAAGAATATTATCTAAGTACTTGTATGCAACAAATGCTTATATTTAAGACAGTGGGAGAAAAGCATTATTTTCAAATCAATGGTCCATGTACTACTAATTATAATTCTGGAGAAAACTTTGTGGAACTCAAATGAGGACAAACTTTGCTTCAGGATACATTTTTCCTGTAAGCTATCTTCAGGGCAATGAGAAGCCAGGTTTGGGGTGATCAGTAGAATACCTTATATTCCATGCTTCTCTCCAGTTTCTGGGTTATTTGCAGAGATAAGTAACCAAAGAATAAATATGTCAAGATTTCTTAGTAGATTTAAATATTAAAAACAAACATTTTAAACAACCAGTTTTTTCTGTGTGATTGATGTATCACTTACATTTAAAAATTCTCTTTCATTGTCTATAGCTGCTTTTATACAGAGGGCAAATTCTGGGAAGAGAGTCACCCTAGAGAGAACTTTCCCAGTCAGTATTTCCAGGCCAAAACAGGGTCAGGGACCCACAAATGGGGTGCAGACAGGATCCAAAGTGCCTTGGAGAAGAGCTCAGGCAGGATTCCAAAAGCCTCTTTGGTGGCTCCCTGAAGCTGCGATTTCCTGGCTGGTCCAGCAGATGCCACCCTTAAAAAGCTTTTTCCTACAGCCCTAGGGAGGCTCTAAGTCTTTAAATCTCCACCTCCTCCTTTTCTGTCTAGGGCAGGGTTGAAACAGTGGGGTTGTTGCTGCCTTTGTCCAGAGTGGGTTGAAACAGTAGCTCAAAGCCAGAACCCAGCGATCTGAATTGCTAATCAAAAGTTGTGATCAGTGTTTGGCCATGTCCACCCTATTTCTTGGAGGAGAGGATTTTTATCTCCCTTTTTTTCTGCAGCAGCTAGTCAAGGACTGGACCCCAGTGTGGCTCACTGCAAGAGTGGGGGGTGGGCACCAGCAGCCACCACGCGGAGAAAGCTACCCCTTGTTGTCTTCCATGGTCTACCAGCCTCTTTCCTGCACACGGCTCCTGGAGCCTCATAACAGGAGTTGTGGATAGCTCCTGCCATTCAACAGCCATCTTGGTGGTAGGACTGAGTCCTAGAGCTCCCTACTTTGCCATCTTTCCCAGAATCTCCCTTCTTTTTATACTTTGGGAAATCCAATAATGTTGAAGATCTATGGGACGAATAATCTGTTTTTCTACTTCTTCATTCAGAACCAATTGAGAAATATGAATCAAGAAATGTTGAAGATCCAAGTGAAGGCTTATAAAGCAGATTGAGAATATGGTTTTCCTTTTGGGGGAAAGATGAGCTTGCTTATAACTACCTCTGAATTTGATGGACACTGTCTAATAAGATAAGCCTTTCTCATGAGTAGAAACTACCTTGCAAGGTTATGGAATAGAGAAGCAAAGAACGCTTAGCAGATACTCTTTATCTAAAATGCAGATCTGAAGGAGACAAGCATGATGCTAAATTTCTTCTCCCCAAATCACCAGTCAAATAAGTCACTTCTCCCTTGGGACATGGGGAGGAATGAGGTAGCAGAGAAGCTAGAACGTTTCTCACAGATTTTTCTCTCCAGAGAATGCAAAAGATATTTCCTTTCTTGGATGGGAAGTCGAAGGTGAGGCCCACCACACCTATGCATTTAGTATTGCAGTTTATTGGAATACTATTTCACTCGTTGCTACTATGCAGGTACAACTTTGTAGTCCCATATAAATTCAAGAAAATTTTATTATAATTCTATACTCGGCCATTAGAAAACATGTGAACTTTTGCTTGGAAACTAGATCAAAGTGATGCAAAGCAAGCATGTAACAAATGGTGATTTGTATCACATGTAGGATAGAAAGCATTTTATAGATGTCAGGATGTCAAATTTGGATATTGTTTTACTATTAATATTCAAGTTTAGAAAACTTCATATTTTTTCATTCCTGTTGTTAGAGCTATAGTTTATATCAAGTGTAAACATGACATTTAACTATTTTCAAAATATATTATTGGTAATTGTTCCTTTTGTGTAAAGTAAAACAAATATTCTTGTCACCATATTGTCTAAGAGATCTTCCAATCAGAAGAGTCTATTATTCTTTTTTTTTTTTTTTTTTTTAAAGATTTTATTTTTATTTTTTATTTATTCATTCATTTATCCCCCTCTTGCTGCTTGTGCTCGCTGGGTCAGCCAACCACACCGCGCGGGCGGGCCCGCCCTCACCAGGAGGCCCCGGGAACCGAACCCAGGACCTCCCACATGGCAAACGGGAGCCCCACTGATTGAGCCACAGCCGCTTCCCTCTATTATTCTTAAAATGCAGAAAGCCTCTTGCTCTAGTCAAACAATTATAGAAACTTAGATTTGGAAGTGACATTACATATCACCTGGTCTAAATCCTTCATTTCATAAATTAGATCCAAAAGTCTGGAGAAGTCAGTTGATTTTCACAAAGTAAGACACACATTCACGACATGTTAGGGCTAGAACTTCAATTTCCTTACTTTAAGTCTGGAGGTCCTTCCAATTACTATGAAATTATCTGTATATTTTTAAATAAATATTTTATTGAAGTGTACAAATATAGAGAAAATTGTATAAATTATAAATGTAAGGCTTAAATTTGCACACAGTTGCACTCATTTAATCTCTACCCAAATCAAGGAAATCATTATCTCTTGCTTTCCCTGCCCTGCCCTTGTGTACTTCCCAGTATCAAACCTCCATTTACCAGAAAAGGAAAGACTATCCTGACATCTATCACCAAAAAAGACCACTTTGTACAGTTTCAATTGATATGATCATCTTCACGGTCTTGAACTAACCATTCAAAGCAGGGGGTGCCTGTATTGGATTGTATAAATACACAGCAATTTTGTTTTCTGTTCGATTCTACTGGGTATTTGGGTGGTTTAAATGAAGCACACTGCTATGAACTTTCTTCTACTTGTCTTTTAGTGCACACATGTGTACATTTTACTGCATATATACTAGCAATGGAATTGCTGGGATATAAAAAATGTGAATGTTCAGCTTTAATATATGCTCCCAGATAACTTTCCAAAGTGTTTGTATCAATTTACACAAATTTATGAGAGTTGAAGTTGCTTCACAATCTTTCCAAAATTTGGTATTGTTGGTATTTCTTATTTTTACCTATTAAATTGAATATATAGTGTATCTTTTCATGGTTTAAATTTGTATTTTCTTAAAGGCTCAATATTTACTTATGTTTTTCTTATTTATTTGTAAAAGTTCTTTCTAAAGTCTAGTTATGAGTCTTTTGTCATAAAATATCTCCCCTCTATATCTTGCTTTTTCATTCTCCAAATGGTGTCCTTAGATGACAGAAATTCTAAATTTTTATGCCCTCAATTTCATTTTTATTGGAGAAGTTGTAGGTTTACAGATAAACCATGTAGAAAATACAAAGTTTCCATAACTTCCTTCCCCCACTATTAACAGTTTGCATTAGTACGGTGCATTTCTTACAATTGACGAAAGAATATTATAATTGTTCTGTTAACTAGAATCCAGAGTTTGCATTAGAGCTCACTGTTTTGGGCAGTCCTGTTTTTTTTAAATAATTTTTATTATAGTAACATATATACAACCTAGAAGAACGTCCCAGGAATCATCTTCAGGGCCTTGTGTTAGGCAATGGTTTATTAGACTTCACACAAAAGCATTAGAAACAAAGGAAAAAGTAAATAAATGGACTTCATCAAAATAAAAAACTAATGCATCAAAGAACATTATCAAGAAAGTGAAAAGACAATCTACATAATTGAAGAAAATATTTGGAAAGCATATATCTGACAAGGATTTCATATCCAGAATATATAAAGTACTCCTACAACTAAAGATAAACAACCCACTTAAAAATGGGCAAAGGAATTGAATCGCCCCTTCTCCAAAGAACATATATAAATAGCCAATAAACTTATGAAAATAGTTTCACCATCTTACACATTAGGGAAACACAAATCAAAACCACAATGAAATACCATTTTTCTTGTACATTGTAGGTGACAATGTAAAATGGTGCAGCTGCTGTGAAAAATTGTGGCGGTTCCTCAAAAAGTTAAGAATAGAATCTCTAAATCAATTGGTATAAAACTGACATCTTAATGATATTTAGTCTTCCAATCCATGAACACAGAATGTCCTTCCATTTATTTGGATCTTCTTTGATTTCTTTTAGCAAAGATTTGTCATTTCCATGTGTACAAGTCCTTTACATTGTTGGTTTAATTTATTCCTAGATATTTGGTTCTTAAGTTGCTATTGTAAATGGAAGCTTTTGAGATTGCTCATTACTAGTATATACAAACACTACTGATTTTTGCATGTTGATCTTTATCCTGTCACTTTGTTGGATTCATTTATTACCACTAATAGCTTTGTTGTAGGTTTTGGGAGACTTTCTAAATATAGGACATGTCATTTGCACGCAATGAAAGTTTTACCTATTCCATTCCAATTTGGATGTCTTTTATTTATTTTTCTTGACTAACTGCTCTAGCTAGAACTTATAGCACAATGTTGAATAATAGTGGTGACAGTGGGCATCCTGGTCTTATTTCTGATCTTATTTCTTATTTCTGATCAAGGGAAAGCTGTCTGTCTTTCACCATTAAGTAGGATGTTAGCTGTGGGTTTTTCATATATTCCCTTTATCATATTGAGGAAATTTTCTTCTATTCCTATCTTTTGAAGTGTTTTATTAGGAAAGAATGCTGGATTTTTGTCAAATTCCTTTTCTGCATCAATTGAAATGATCATGTGGCTTTTCCCCTCAAATTGCTAAAGTGGTGTATTACATTCTTTGATTTTCTTTGATTTTCTTCTGTTGAACCACACTTGCATACCCTTGGAAAAAAACACTTATCGTGGCATATAAACATTTTAATGTGCTGTTGGATTTGATTTGCAAGTATTTTGTTGAGGATTTTTGCGTCTCTATTCATTGGAGAGATTGGTCTGTAATTTTTTTCTTGTAGTATCTTTATCTGGCTTTGGTATTAGGGTGATGTTGACTTCATAGAATAAGAGTTAGGTAGTGTTCCCTCCTGTTCAATTTTTTGGAAGAGTTTGAGCAGAACTGGTCTTACTTCTTCTTGGAATGATTGGTAGAATTCACCTATGAAGGCACCTGGACCTGGGCTAGTACTTCTTGGGAGGTTTCTGAGGACTAATTCAATCTTTTTATTTGTTATTTGTTATTTGTTATTTGTTTGTTGATGTCTATTTCTTGTAGAGTCATTCATTTCTTTTCTAGGAATTTATCCATTTCATCTCTGATCCCAATCAAAATTTCAACAGCTTACTTTGCAGAAATGTAAAAGCCAATTACCAAATTTATTTGGAAGGTCAAGAGGCCTTGAATAGCCAAAAACCTCTTGAATAAAGTTGGATAACTTACACTTCCTGACTTTAAAGCATATTACAAAGCTACAGTGGTCAAAACAACATTTTACTGGCATAATGATAGACATATTGATGAATGGAATCAAACTGAGATTTCAAAAATAGTCCCTCACATCTGTGGTCAATTGATATTTTACAAAGTTGCCAAATACATTCGACTGGGTCAACAAATGCTGCTGGGGGAACTAGTTACCTATATCCAAAAGAAAGAAAGAGGACCCCCACTTCACACTTTATACAAAAATTAACTGAAAATGGATCAAAGACTTAAATATAAGAACTAAAACTATAATCTCCTGGAAGAAAACATGGGGGAAAAGTTCAGGACCTTGTATTAAGCATTAGTTTCTTATATAATACTCCCAAAGCATGAGCAACTACAACAAAAAATTGATGGAGATACTTCATGACAATTAAAAATTCTTGTATACTAAATGCATTATCAAAAAAATAAAAAGATAACCTATAAAATAGGGGCAATAGTTGAAGAACATATATCTGATGATGGCTTAATATCTAGTTATAGAAGCTCTACCACTCAGCAACAACAACAAAAAAAACAACCTAATAGAAATGTGCAAAAGTGTTCGATGGACATTTCTATAAAGAACAGTAAGTACATGAAATCCCCAGTAAATACACGAAAAGATTCTCAACTCATAGCCCTTAGGGAAATGTAAATCAAAATCACAATGAGATACCATTTCACACCTACTAAAATGGCCACCTTTAAAAAAGAAAAAAAAAAAAAAAAAAACCAGAAGTGTTGAAGAGGATGTGGAGAACTAGGAACACTTACTCACTCTTGGTGGGAATGTAGAATGGTACAGTCTCTATGGAAGAGAATTTGGTGGTTCCTCAGGAAGTGAGATAGACTTGCCACGTGATCCGGCAATCCTGCTGCTAAGTATATACTCAGATGAACTGAAAGCACAGACTCAAACAGATATTTTCACCGTGATGTTCTTAGCGGCATTATTCACAATTTTCAAAAGATAGAAACAACCCAAGTGTCCCCCAACTGAAGACTGGATTAACAAAATGTGATATGTACATATGATGGAATATTAATCAGGTGTAAAAAGAAATGAAGTCTTGACTCATGTGACAACATGGATGGACCTTGAAAACATTATGTTGAGTGAAATAAGCCAGGCACAAAAGGACAAATATTTTATGATCTCACTAATATGAACTTATTATAATGAGCAAACTCATGGAATTAATTTCTAGAATATAAGTTACCAGGAAATAGAATGAGAATAGAGAATGTGCTGTTGCTGCTTAATTTGTGCAGGATTTTTAATAAGGTTGATTATAATGTTTGTAAATGGATAGAGTTGGTCATAGTACCTTATCGTGTGTATAATTAACAGTGGTGATTTTGTGTTTGATTATGGTCAAAGGAGGAAGTTTAGTGCCATGCATGTCACTAGAAAGAAAGCTAGAGGATGAAACATGGACTGTGTAACAGTTAACCGTGCTGTGGACAATGAATGCGGTTAATAGTACAAATACAAGACTGTTCTTCCAGGAACTAGAACAAATGTACATCGTTATTACACGGTGTTAATAATAGGGTGGTGGCCAGTGGATTTGGCTTAAGCAGTTGAGATCCTGCCTCCCACATACGAGGCCCCGGGTTCAATCCCCAGCCCCTGGCATCTTAAAAAAAAACAAAATCGGGTGATATATGTAGGAAAACACACACCTCATGCAAACTGTGGACTCTAGTTAACGGTAACAGTCTTATATTCTTCCATCAGTTGTAGCAAAGGTGTCACACCAACGATAAGTGTCAGTAATGGGAGACATGAAGGGTAATTATGGGTTTTTGTTTTTGGAGAAATAAAAATGTTTTAAGATTGATTGTGGGACTGAATGCACAACTCTGTTATTATACTGAGAGCCATTGACTGTATACTTTGGATGGATTGTATGGTGTGTGAATACAGTTGTTTTTTTTTTAATGTTAAGAATAGAATTAACATATGACCCAGCAATAAAACAAAAGAATTGGAAGTCGGGGCTTGATCAGGTATTCCTACACCGATGTCCACAGGAACTTTATTCACAATAGCTGACGGTGGGCACGAACCAAGTGTCCGCCAGGGGAAGGATGGAGAAGTTGAATGTGTCATACACAGACAATGGGATACGGCTCTACTGTGAGAAGGAATAATGTTCTGATATATCCTACAACAGGGATGAATCCTGAGGACATCACGACGAATGAAATGAGCCAGACAACAAAGACAAACATTGCATGGTCTCTCTATCTGAAATAATTAGAATAAGCAAAGTCATAAGGTCAGGCATCACAATGCAGGTTATCACGGGTATGGTTTTTACTGGGGAGCAGGGAGCTCCTGCTTAATTGGCGCACAGCTTTTGTTCTGAATAACAGAAACATTTTGGTAATGGATGGTGCTGGTGGAACAACATCGTGAACGTAATTACCGCTGAATGTATACTTAAAAGTGGTCAAAATGAGAAATTTTTGGTTGTATATATGTTATGAGAATAAACAAAAAATAAAACACACAGAACTGTACAAAAATGGAAACCTAATATAATCTTTGGACTATAGTTAATAATAATAATATATTAAAATATAATATATTATAATAATATAATAATAATAATGTGTCATTAATTGTAACTAATACATCGCACTAATGCAAAACGTTAATAATATCAAAAACTGCGTGGGGTAGGGGATTTTGGGAACTCTGTACTTTTTCAATATTTTTCTATAAATCTACAGCTACTCTAATAAAATATTTAGTTATACATGTTAAAATATTATCCCAGCCACAGCTTCACAAATTTTAAACAATGTCTTAGACATTCCTATCTCTAAACCTGATCTTTTTCATGAAGAATTCTTTTCTTTTTAAAATAAAGTTGCCTATTGTTTCCTTCAAAACACTATTTTTATGTTTAATTGATTTTGATTTGAAATTATCAACCCCCTCAAGTGAGGCTTTTCTGAACACCAGACCATTTTGAATTGAGACAAATATTCTCATTTGGTGGGATATTGAGAGCAAAATGGCTAGTGAGACACTATTTCCATTTATGTTTTATTGAAATGTACAGAATTTGAAAGTACAGTCTTTTTGTCTGCATCCAGAGCACATTTCTTTAACAAACATTATAGATCACAGAACAATGTGTGTCAAATAAGTTATTTGAATTTGTGACTTTAAAATATTTTGCCAAATTCAGATACTTCCAAATTGTAGTGTTTTATAGGAATTTTTAAATCTCTCTGGATCGCTTCACATACACACACCACACACACGCACACACACACAAAATAGAGAAAACAATGTAATAGAAAAATGAAAAACCAATGGACTACATTGACTACACAACTAATTGGAAAGGTAGCTCTACAGATCCCAAAATAAAAGCAAATGGAGCTAAACCACTAGCACCTGGAAGATCTTTGTGCTATCTGAGTCAGTGTAAGAAGAAGCAGAGAAGCATTAGGATTTCTGATCCACCTAAGCACGAGAACCCCAAAATAGCCATAAAAAAATCCACTGGAAAGCACAACACCTGGTTTGTAAACAGCAGCTGACACTAGCAGTACCAGGTTCCAAAGCAAGATCTGAGGCCGCTGGAGTTGCCTAGACCCTATGAGCTCCCAATAGACCAACCAAAACTTTCTTATTGAATAAGGTTGTACAGGAAGGTGAAATTGCTGGGAATGGAATAAAATTTGAGGTCAAGGACTACAGTGTAAAAGAAAGAGTGGGAATATATGTGGAGGAGGGACACACCATCAGAACATCTCCAAATGCAAGCTACAGCGAAGCAGGGGTTGCTCAAGGTCCTGGTTCAATTCCCGGTACCTCCTAAAAACAAACAAACAAACAAAAAACCCCACAGGCTACAAATTTTGAACTTTGAAACAAAGACAACAGACGTAATACCTCTGTGTAATAGATAAGCTGACTTCTGAACATTCTAACTGAACGATAACTCATAAAAGCTCAGGAATACCAATTTCAGATAGAAATAAGCAGCAGAACAGAACTCAGTTCAAATACTATGACACATTTCTATAAGAAAAAGAGAATAGGGAGCAGAATAGCATCCCATTTGACCATGAAATTATGCCTGAAAAACTCTTGTTTTCTATTTTGAAATGAGCTGATAGACATGAAGAGAATGATGTAGCACATGAAAAAATAACATGATCAAAAAACTCAGAAATGAGGCAAGATAAGTCAGAAAAATTTAAAAATAACAGAAAAAGTTGTTACAGAAATGGAGACTAATTAGAAGGAACATAAGTACAAACAAATGCAACAGATAATTGCTTAAGAGAAATATAAGTTTAAAAGGATATAATCAAAATAACTAAAACATCATAACTTTTATTAAAAATATCAAATACTAAAGCTAGAAAAACAATATTTAACACAAATCAATATAAATCCCTGAAGAAGAAAACAAAAGAAAGGGAATAGAGATAAATATTAAATACTATAATAAAAAGCTTTCCTAAATATTTTTTAAAATTATTTGAAACTAACTCTTGAAAAATCATTAGAAAACTCTTCAGAAAAAAAAGTAAAATATTTAAGATACTTGGAGAAGTAAAATGTGTAAAATAAAATAAAATGATCGAGGAAGCTATCAGCACATGAATGAGTTTTCTAGAGGCTAAGACAGAGGTCCAGTCTGGAAACACAAACCTGAAGAACTAGGACTTGAGGAGACACATAGCGGATATGGAGCACGTAGTTGGGTCTGTGAGTCTGAATATTAGGAGAGAAATGTGGGATAGAGACATAATGTAAGAGTCATCAGAACAGATGTCTTTTTTTTTTTTTAATGGTGAGACTGAAAAGATCACGAAGAAGTGAATAAAGAGAAAACCCAAGTGATCCACGGGTTGAGTGCTGGGAAGAGCCCCATTTAATGGCGAGTGATGAGGGGGAATGAGCCAAGGAAACCAACAGAGAGCAGCCAGCAGGGCCCCCGAGTGAGGGTGGCTTCCTGAGCGTGAGGAAAGACGTTCAAATGTGGCTGAAGGTCAGGAGAAAGGAGGACCAGCCCGTGTCCATCACAGTCAGCAAAATGGAGCTCACTCTGGTAACCATGATACAAGCAGATTGCTAGAAGCGTTGGGTTACAGCTACCCTGCACACAGGGTGGGCCTCCACCCCAAAATTTGGCTTGACCGCCAAGCCTGAGAGCACCACCCACAGCACACACACATGAAGACGCTTGAAGGCTTCGTCTCTAACGTCTCGCTGTCTGGGGGGAGCAGGGCAGGCATCGGAAGCTGACCCACCATGTCTGCAAAGCGCAGAGAAGGGAGACCGGCTTGGAGTTTTCATTGTGGTTCGAGGTGGGGAGGGCATCCCCGTCCCAGGGTCCTCAGGGCTGGGGGCTGGACGATGGACTGGAGTGGACTTAGTGGTGCTCCTCTGTAGACGCACTGTGATCCTAGCACTGGAAGAACTTATGTCATTGATGTAGACGCAGTGGCCACTGGAGGTGCTGAGGGGAGGAGGGGGAAAAAGGCGTAATACGGGGGCATTCTCAGAACACTGGAATTGACCTGAGTGACATTGCAACGGCAGATGCAGGCCATTGTATATCTTGCCATATCCTACAGAATTGTGCAGGAGAGAGTGTAGACTACACTGTAAACTATAATCCATGCCCAGTGGCGATGCTCCAAAATGTGCTCATCAATTGCCATGAATGTACCCCACTAATGAAGGATGTTATTAATGTGGGAAACTGTGGGAGGTGTGGGGAGTGGGGCCTATGGGAATCCCTTATGTTTTTTATGTAATATTTTATGTAATCTAAGTATGTTTTAGAAAAAATTTAAAATATATATTTAAAAAAAAAGAGGTATGGCCAGGACAAGGGTTCCTGTGGGCAGGGACTTGCTGGTTTGAAACCCCCACAGGTGCTAAAGGAGGAGCACTCAGGCTTTTTCTTAACATCTTGCCCAGATGTGAGGCAGAAGGGGAAGAGAGAGGGATGAGGCTTAAAAGCTGCCAAAATACGAAGTGGGACGCTTAATCGCATGACGTGGGCAACATATGACGAGTAGGGTCTGGCGTGAATGCAATGAGGGAATTGGAAGATAGTGAGACCGGACAGCTCATTGAGTTTTTCTGTAAAAGGAAGGAGAAAACAGTGGTGACACTGGTACGGGAAATAGGGTGAAGAGGTTTTCCATAGATAGGACGCTAAAAGCATGTTAATAGAAATGATTAGAAAGTGAAAACTGGACGATGCTGAAGAGTACACAAAGGCCGAAGCAGTGTCCTCGAGTGGGCAGGAGGGAAGGAGAGCTGAGTCTCGTAGCAGCAGGGAGAGGGCTGAGTCTGAGGACGCAGAGCCGGTGGGTGTTTGGACGAGCAGTGGCAGCTTGTGGAAGCCTCCCTGCTTGCTCCAGTGTTCTCAATTAATGAGGAAATGAGGTCATTATCTGAAAGCAGGGAATGGTTGTGTCAGAATTTTGAGGATAGAAGGAAAATGGGCAACAGTCATCCGGAAGAGTTGAAGATGTACCCAGATTTCCTTCTCTCCTTTCTTTTTATTTTAAAGATTTTATTCCCCCGCCCTGAGATGGCTCCATCATCTGTCTGCTCATTGTCTCTGCTCATGTCTGCTTATTGAGTACTCTCATCTTCTTTAGGAGGCACTGGGAATGGAACCTGGGACCTCCATGTGGGAGGCGGGCACCCAACTGCTGAGCCACATCCACTCCCTGCTCGTTGTATCTGCTCATTTTCTTTAGGAGACACCAGGAACCACACCAGGACCCTCCCATGTGGGAGGCAGGCACCCAACTGCTGAACCACATCCACTCCCGCCTTCTCTTCTTGAAATTAAACACTTCTAAGTTGACCTTACATTGTTGAGAGATTAAAATATTCAGATACTTTGAGACAAGAAATTTTTACATGAGCATGCATAGTCAGTCCCAAGTACATAAACAGTTTAGTTGCAAAAATCTATCTATATCTACCAGTTTCGAGAAAATGTGAACAGAGGATAATGCAATGGCTAAAAGTATTAGGTTTCGGATTTTTGTGCTCTGCCATGGCAATATGCCTATTATTCAGAGGTGAATGAAAAAAAAAAAAAAGTTCCTTTCAGCCACATATATAAATACATTTTTTTCTCATCCTCTTCTCTTTGGCCATAGCTGCAGTGAAATTCACTCAGGCAGTACAAAGAATGATTTGGCTCTTTGAGAAAGCTTTGTCCCAAATGTTTCTAAGTCCCCTTATATATCCTAATAATGGTCATTCCTACATTTAGTACAATCCAAAATTAGGTATTATTTGTGAAAAATGCCTGTATCTGTACTTTTTTAACAACATCATTTTAAAGGAGTAAAGCTATTTTGCCTTTTGTAAACCTAAAGAGACCCTAGCAGATTTTTATATACGGTTCTAAAATTTTATGTAATTTGATTCTCTTGAAGAAAAATGCATGAAATATTTAAGTGCCATGCCTCAAGATCACCACCAACCATTCTTTTATTTGGAGATGCTGTGTGCCACCTTTCAGCATTTTTAATTTGTATGTTTTCTATTCCCTTGACACAAATGATTTTTTTCACAGTAATATCTTCAATTTTTTGCAGTTTTAGAAAGCTGCACTTTTCCCCAGATATCATCACCATCCTCTGATTAGTTGCAGTTTACATGCTCAAAGTACTATAAATGTAAAATAAATATATATGTCCATACACACATATATTTAAGTATCCATCATAACCACCAGGAAAGAAAGAGAATTCTAGAAACATCCTGCATAGTAGCTACCAAGGAGTCACAAATTTATAATATGTAACCATTGTGGCTTGAGGGATAAATATTCAGTACCTGGTATTACCTGATAAAGTCATACATAAGTACAGCTCCATTCTATGTGATAATTACTGAATCTAGTTTTAGCATCTGCTTTTACCAGATAAACTGAATTTATTATTTTGAATAAGGCAGTTATAATAATTCACAGCACTGAGAAGAATTGGCAGCTAAGGGGGTCATAAGAGAGAGGAAAGGTGAGAATGAAGTTTTGTTAGAAACCCCAGACATACATATAAAATGACAACTGTCTGCTCCATATAAATTTTTAAAAATTACCAATTGTATGTTAAAGTCCAGATTCTCTGGAGGATTTCTGAATTATCCATTTTAGTCCTTGAATCTTAAAGTGATTTTATCCTATTTCAAAATAATTGTGCATCTTTCCCGACACTTAGCAATAAATAACTGAATACATTCTTCTATTTCCTGTTCAACTGCCTGCCATCTAAAAGCAAGAGATAGGCTGAAAAATGTATTTTAATAAGGAAAAGGATGGGCTAAAGAAGAAGGTAGTCAGTTGTTCAAAGACATGGGCATAATAAACCCACCATTCACATCTACAGAATCCCACTGTTTTGTATGATCAAACTTAAGTCAAACTTTGAACTGCCTATATTGTAAATACATTATTTTTTCTTAATAGAGCCTAAGAGCTCAGATTTCCCTCAGATACCAATATTTTCTTAATATATTTTGAATGAAAATAGTGAGCCATTACTGACTAACTCATACCAACATTGAAATTCACAGATTTATTGCAATATGTGGATGCTTTTCAGTTTAATTAAATAAGACATAAAGTAAAATAAATGCATAAAAGTAACATTAAACAAATTAGCAAAATTAAAGATGTCTGTTTTATATTGAACTAGGGATGCTCATCACCAAATTCTCACTGTGAAGACTGAATGGAAATCCAGAGAAGGGAGGAAAAGCAACCATTTATAAATATACCCAGAGAGTTCTGTTCTCCTTCTTCAAAAAGGCCAGTCCTGGGAAGAAACTATTCACCAGAGGCTAGCCAACACAAGGGAAGGGAAATACCCAGCTTCAGGCACTCTAATCTACATGGGGGAAATGAAATAATCAATGCCAGCTCTGGACAGCATGGCTGTCTTGGTAATGGATAGGGGAAAACAGCCAAGGGCATTTGTGAAGGTCACAGACCAAGGGCACTGTCTCAATAAGGAACTATTCATAGAATTGTAGAACACTTTGCTTTCCCCCGCAACTTACTACCACATCAGCAGGGTTCCTGTATTAAAATGGAGGATTACAACTAAAAGAATTTCAAGACTTAGACTTTATTTACAATTCTCTGGGGAGTTAAGCCCAAAATGGTACACGAGGACTTTTTAGCCTCTGACACTCACAACAAAGATTAAAGATAGTCTAACTCCTAGCTAGAGAGACACACAATTTCACAATAAAGGCATATTTAACTCAGTTGCTCTTGATTGGTACATCAATCATATCGCTTTCAAAAAATTATGAAGAATATTGTCTTAGTTTGCCACAGGGTTGCCTTTACAAAGTACCAGAGACAGGTTGTATTTTATAATGGGAAATGTATTAGGGTAAAAGCTTACACTTCCAAGTCTGTGAAATGTCCACATCAAGGCACCATCAGAGATGCTTTTTCATCAAAGTCAGCTGCTGGTGATCCTGGTGTCCTGCCATGTGGCAAAGCAAGATGGTGGGTGGTCTCTGCCCAGGTCCCTGACTCCTCCTAAAGGCTCACCATCTCCTGGAGTTCAACCGTGGATGATCAGGCAAATGGAGGGCTCATCTCCTCAGCTTTGGGTCGCTCCATGGGCAGCCCCCAGGGGCCTCTTTCCATGCCTCCGGGCCTTGCTGAGTCCAGATCTGGGAACTCTCTCAGCCTCTCTGGGCTTCTCTGTTTTCCTGCAGTGCTCTCTCTTGCATGGCAAGGTCAAAATGACAGCTTCCTTTCTCTGTGTGTGTCTCTATTTTTGTGAGTTCATTTATATAAGGCCCAGCAAGAGGGCAGAGAACCAGCCTGAGTCACACCTCACTGAAGTACTCCGATCAAAAGCAATCTAATCAAGTGATCTAATCAAAGTCCCTTAGACTAAATTTAATACATTCAAGGGACCCCACCCCCACAGGAATGGATTAGTTTAAGAAAATAATCATTTGCTGGGATTCACAAAATTCAATCTGTCACATATACTAAAAGGCAAACATCTCGGTATGCAGAGACACAGCAAGCATTAGAATGGGACTCATGGATAAGACAAGGATGATGGACTCATCAGACTGGAAATTTAAAATTTCTATGACTAATAAGCTAGAGGCTGTAATGAAAAAGTGGACTAACAAGCAAGAACAAATGTGTAACATTAGCAGAGCTATGAAATTCTAAGAAAGAATTGAAAAAAATGCTAGAAATCAGAATCACTGCAACAGAAATGGAGAATGCCTACAATGGGCTTTTCACTAGCCTGGATATGACCAAAGAAAGAATCAATGCCTTGAATATATGCCAATAGGATCTTCCCAAACTAGAAAACAAAGAGAAAAAAAAAAGAATGAAAAAAGCAAACAGATGTCCAAGGACTTTAAGACAATTGTATTAGTTAGCCAAAGGGGTACTGATGTGAAATACCAGAAATCAGTTGGTTTTTATAAAGAGTATTTATTTGGGGTAGAAGCTTACAGTTACCAGGTCATAAAGCTATTTCCTTCACCTAAGTCTGTTGCCTCCTATTGGAGCAAGATGGTTGCCAACATCTGTGAGGATTCAGGCTTCCTGGGTTCCTCTCTTCCCAGGTCTTGCTTGTTTCTGGGCTCAGCTTCTCTGCTATCTCCACAAGGCCAGCTGTAGACTATCAGGCGAATGGCTCGTCTCTTTCCCGGGACCCTCTCTCCTTCCTCACAACCAAGCTCCTCTGTGTGCTTACTTCCCCGGGCTCCAGCATCAGAACTCCAACATCAAAACTCCAACTCTGTCCTTTGCCTTGCCTTTTATATTTGATTCCCCCACCCACCAAGGGGTGAGGCTCAATGCCCTACTGATGTGGCCCAGTCAAAGCCCTAATCATAACTTAATCATGCCCAAAGGAACAGACCCGTTTACAAGCATAATCCAATATCTATTTGTGGAATTCATAAATAATGCCAAACTGCTGCAACAATTAAAAAGGTGTAATATATAAATCATGAGATACCAGAAATAGAAGACAGAAAGGAACAGAAGAAATATTTGTAGTAATAAAGACTGATATTTTCCCAAATTAATGTCAAACACAAAACCACAGATCCAGGGAACCCAAAAAAACACACAAAGCTGGATAATTATAAAAATATACACTTAGGAATAGTAAATTCAAAGAGTAGAAATTCATAGATGAATAGAAAATTTTGAAGGCAGTGAGAGGAAGCAAATACCTTACCTATAGAAGAAGAAGGATGAGAATTACATCAGCACTCTCTCCAGAAACCAGGCAAGCAAGAAGAAAGTGGAGTGAATTATTTAAAGGGCAGAAAGAAGAAAACCACCAGCTTGTTGGTCAGAATTTCAAATGGTGTAGTTTTTGCAGACAGTTTGCTCTTTCTTTAGAAAGCTAAGTACAGAATTATCATATGACCCAGTAATCCCTCTTCTAGTTGTATATCCAAAATTATTGAAAAAAGGGACTCAAACAGATACATACACACTAAAATTCACTGCAGCATTATTTACAATTGCCAAAAGGTAGAAGCAATCTAACTGTCCATCTATGAGAGAATTGATAAACAAAATGTAGTATATACATAAAATGGATTATTATTCAGCTGTAAAAAGGAAAGAAGTTCTGATTCATGGAACAACATGTAAGAAACTTGAAGACATCATGTTGAATGAAATAAGCCAGACACAATAGGACAAATATTATCTCACTTACAGGAAGTAATTAGTATATGTAAATTGATAAAATCAGAAATTAGAATACAGGTTACTATAAGCCAAGGTGGAGGGAAAGAATATTGATTTAATACTTAATTGGTATAGAGTTTCTTTTTGGGGTAGTTTTATTTAGATAAGCTAAATTGACTGAGGCGATGACAGCACAACTCTGCAATGAAAATTTGAGCCACTGAGTGTACACATTGAATGGATTGTGCAAAGCATGGGACTTATATAACACAGGGAATCCAGTGGTGGAAGATGGATTGTGGTTAACAGATCAAATATAAGAACATTTTCTCATGAACTATAACAAATTTATAATACTAATACAGAGTGTTAATAACTGGGTGGGTTGGGGGAAAATACACCAAATGGAAGATATGGGCTATAGTTAGTAATAATATTTTGACAATGCTCTTTCAGAGTTTGTAACAAATGTTTCACAAGAATGGAAGGTGTTGGTGGAGAGGTGATGTTTGGGAGCTCTGAATGATGATATGCATGTTTGCTATGTAAGTCCACAACTTTTACTATACACTTATTGTTTATGTATATTCATTTATGAATAATACACTTTAATAAGATTTTATTTTTAAAAATGCAATATACCAGAAATGGGTTGGTTTTAACAATGGGAATTTATTTACTTGCAAGCCTCCATTTTGAGGTCATGAAAATGTCCAAATCAAGGTATCATCAGCCAATGCTTTCTCCCCAAAGACCATGTAGTAGTTTGAAATTATTTTATGAATCCCAAAAAAGGAAAGATTGTGGACTAAATCCATTCCTGTGGGTGTGAGACCCTTTCAATTGGATTATGTCATTGATGCATGATTCAGGTTGAGTCTTCTGCTTTTTGCAGGGTCTGATTTAAACAGAGACATACAGGAAAAGTGAGCTCTGCCATATTTGATTCTGCCATGTAATACAAAAGCTGAGGCTCAGGGAAATGAGCCATTTGTCTGATGGCTTGCAGAAGAACTGGAGAAGCCATCAAGAAGAACTTGGGAAGCAAGAACTGGGGAAGAAAGCAGAGCAGCTGAGCCTGAGAGGGGAGGTTTGGTAAAGAGACAAGCCCTATACCTGGTTGCCCACAACTGAAATCCAGGAGATAGTATGGCCCAGAGGGGAAGGCAGAGACTTGACAGAGATCTCCTGCCATCTTGCTTCAACACATGTCAGCTGACTTTAAAGAGAGAGCACCTCTCATGGTGCTGTGCCTTGAGTTGGACTTTTCATGGCCTTAGAACTGTAAGTATTTATCCCACATAAATCCCCTTTACAAAAGCCAAACCTTTTCTGGTATTTTGCATTGGCAGCCCTTTGGCAAACCAAAACAGACCAGCTGACAGCAATCCTGGACTTCTCTGTCATATGGCAAGGCACAATGGTGGCATTTGTTGGACTTCTCTGTCACATGGCAAGGCATAATGGTGGCATTTGCTGGTCTCTTCTTTCTCCAGGTCTCCACTTCTTGTTTCAGTGGCTTTCTCTCAGCTCCTGTGGTTCCTCTCCCTCTCTCTCTCTCTCTCTCTCCCTCCCTCTCTCTCTACCCTTTTATAAAGGACTCCATAATAGGATAAGACCCACTCTAGATCACACTCTACTGAAGTAACCTAATCAGAAGGTCCACCTACATACAATAAGTTCACACCCACAGGAAAGGGTTACTTCTAAGGAAATGATTTTTCTGGGGGCCATTAAAGCCTCAAATTATGATTAGTACTACTTTTAAGTACACATTCATGGGAAAGTTTTGGTAATTGATGGTGGTGATGATACAACACATTGTGAATATAATTAATACCTCTCAATGTATACTTGAAAGCAGTTAAAATGAGAAATTTTAAGTTGTATATATGATACTAGAATAAAATAAAATAAAAAAACCTAGGAACACAACACAAAGAGTGAAGAACTCTAATGTATACTAAAGACAATGGTTAACAGTATAGTTATTATAATATTTTTTCATCAATTATAAGAAAGTACCACACTAGTACAAAGTATTAATAATAGGGAAAACTATTTGTGCAAGGGGAGTATATGGAAACTCTGAAAATTCTGTATGATTTTTCTATAAACTTACAACTTCTCTAACAATTTTTTTAAAAAACTGATATAACTGCAAGGAGAAATCTACAAGTCCATCATTATTGTTGGAGATTTCTTTAGCCCTCTTTCAGTAATGAAAAGATATAGCAGGCAGAAAACCAGTAAGAATATAGCTGAACAGAGCAGCATCGTAAATCAAAAGGATCTAATTGACATTTATAGAATACTTCATCCAACATCAGCAGAATACATATTCCTCTGAAGTTCCCATGAAACTTCTTCAAGATAGACCACATCCTGAGCTACGAAACACACCTTAACAAACTTGAAAGATTATAAATTCTACAAAGTATGTACTCAGACCACAATGGAAATGTGCAATAAAAAACAGAAAAACAGTTGGAAAATCTCAAGATATTTTGAGATTAAACAACACACTTCTAAATAGCTAATGGGTCAAAGAAAATGTCTCAAGAGTAATTTAAAAATTTTTTTTGAAGTAAATGAAATGAAAATAAACTTATCAAAATATGTGGAAAATTGTGAAAGCTGTGCCTAGAAGGAAATTTATATATGCATTAAATGAATATATTAGAAAAGGAGAAATATATAAAATCAATAATCTAAGCCTTCACCTTTGTAAACTAGGGGAAGAAGAGTAATATAAGAAGGAAGCATTAGTCAGAAATCTAATTATACTGAAAGTAAATGAACCATATACTCAAAACAACAAACTAGTAATAAAAAAATAAACTCGAAGAAAATAAAAGAAAATAAAACAAAATACACAAGTAAACATTAATTAAATAGAAATTTAAAAAATAAAGGAAAAAGAAATGATCAATAAAATTAAATGTTATTTCTTTTGAAAATACAAATTAAAGAGACACAGATCCAGGTAAACTCATCAGGAAAAAGAAAGAAAGAAGTTATAAGTAAACAATGTTTTAAATTGTAAGTGACAAAATTTTGCATATATTATAGATTTTTTAAAACCACAGCAAAAATTTTGAAACAACATCTGCTAATAATTTTGAAAATTCAAATGGATGAATGCTATATTAGAAACAAATTAATTACCAAAATATGAATAGATCAATGACTATTATAATAGTAATTTATAATACTCTGTAATAAAATCTAAATGGTGTTTTCAGAGAGTTTTGGCAGAAAAATACCAAGACCACTAATTCTTATTTTAAACAGATTTTTCCAGATGTTGGAGAAAGTAGGACAGCTATCCAAGTCATTTTAATAACCTATTAGAAGATAAAATCAACACTTCACAAAAACAGTGTAAGAAAACAAAGAAGTAACATTGGTGCATGAACATTGATGAAATATCCTCAAAAAGTCATATAAATTTGATAAGCAAATAAAATAAACTAATAGCCTAAAAGTAAATAACCTCTCAGAACAGAAGCAGTAGCACGTGTGTGTGTGTTTTTCCACTGCACATTGCAGACAAAAATATCCAAAATATCAGATTGTAAGACTGTTTTCTTACTACAACGCAATAAGATTAGAATTTATGAAGATCAATCAGAGTTGGACGTCAGAATTGAAGAGAGGGGCATTAGCCTTTAGGCTATGGGTTTCTAAATTGTATGATTATCTGCATGGCAAGCCAATCCCTTGGTTGAACCAAGTTTTTGTACTGGCTATCAGCTTTGTCTTCAGAGCTATAGGTATGGAGGAAGTTCAGCTTTTACCTCTTATATCACACTTTAGCAGTCATGGCTGGGGTAGCACCAAACTCCTTCTTGGGGCATGCAGAAACAAGAGCCCACGTCAGACAGCTGCACTGTATGATAACAAGGACAAACAGCTTCCAGTCCTGGTCTGCCTGCCGGTATTCTACATGCATAGATTGCTTTTAATGCTCGGCTTTTGCTGGTTTCTATAGAAAAAGTGTGAGTTCCCAAATCATGCTTCTCTGCAAGAGGCTAAACCCTTTCTCAGAGGTCAGTCTGCAAGGCAAACTTCTTGTATAAATTAATCATTACTTTTCAGTCTACCCCATTTCTTTGAACTGGTAAATTCTTCATCATATCCCTCTCTGTCAACATCCCGTATCATCTCAGTCCAATAGAGCTGCAAGGCTAGTTACTAACCCTGAGAAGACACAGAAGCATAGATTGCTTGGTTTATAGGAAAAAGACTATGATTGATACTTAAATCTCTCCAGTAATATGGAATAAGACCATGCCCGAAGTTGTTTAGTACTATTACTATTATTTCCCAGAAAGTTTGCTTTTTCACATCAAGGCCAGAGGGCCATCATGAGAACTTAGAAAGAGGGCACAGATAACTTGAAGTGGTGGAATGAGTGGGGTCTGCAGAATTCTACCAAACTTCCTCAAAAATCTAGGAAATTTTTGTTATCCTGTATGGTAGGGAACTGTCCACTAAGACGTGCTAGGTCTTGAGATCTTTTGTCTATTGTTAGCATTGGTGTGATTCATGCAAACAAAGAGATGTAGCCTAATGGAGCAAGGGAGGTGAGAAGGATCCAGAAGCAGGGTTGTGCCTTGAAAAGGTATTGTAGTGGCTATAGCTCTCACCCTGCCATTTCAGCACTTAATGAAGACACGTCATGAAAGATCAGTAGAAAAAGTCAGCCTCTTTGAGGGTGCCCCAGTAAATCCATCACGGCCTGGGCTACAGTCTTCTGTAGGTATCTAAACGCAAGCAGGTAATGTGTGCACCCCTCACCCCCTGCCTTGTGTGGTTTCTGGCAATCATCAATTAATGCAAGCATCATAGCTTCTGGCCGACATCTTGGATGATCCCCTCACCACGTACCCAGAAATTTTAACCACACTCTTCATCCACATGGCCCTGTGGTAGCTGGAGTCCGTTTATTTTGTACTGCCAACAGAGTGATGACCATAAGCATAGTGCCCTGGAGACAGGATGTCTAGATTTGGAAACAGAGTATCATGGCAGACAAGGTAAAGCATTACCTATAACCCCAGACTGGAGCCATAATAGACAGCCAGGAGAAATCAGCATCTTCACATTGATGTCATTTACTCTTTCACATGACAAGGCCCAGAGTTTCCGAATGCCTGAGGGAATAAAACAGACAAAAGGAAGGCTTGGTTCCTAGACACATTTCCACCACTCCAGATTTCTGTCATGTCCTGACTTCCATACTCTTGCATCCCTAAAAGATGTCAGAGAACAGAGAGACACTCGCAGAGCATGATTTTATTCAGCGTACATAGAGTACTAGCCAAGTGAAACAGCCAGCCTCTCAGTGGATGGAAAATGCAGGGTCAGTACAAGTGGTTTTTCTAACTTTATTTTTTATTTTTTTATTTTTTTTGCTTGTTAATATTTTATTGGTGACAAAACAGCTTAAAACAAATTGACCAAAAATCAAAAGGTACAGTGCTGGCTGCAGGTGCCGGGGCCGGGAAACCGAGAAGCGCTGCCGGGCAGGGCAGGGCAGGGGGCAGGGGGCAGGTGGCAGGGGGCAGGGGGCAGGCAAGGCCACGGCACAGTGGGCCCCTGGGGGCAGGGGCGGGCCCCATGGCTGCGCCCCCAGACTGCTGGCACCCAGGGAAAAGCGACGGGAGTCAGCACTGCAGGGGCCCAGGGCAAGTTGTCACCAGGGAGGCAGAGACCCCAACCCACGGGCCGCGAGCCACTGGGGCAGGGGCAGCTCTTCCAGCATCAACAGTCCAGGCGGGAGATGCCCCAACCTTGAGGCCCCTGGAGCTGGCTCCCTCGACTTGCTGCTCCCCCAAACCAGTGGCCCTGCCCGGGCAGGAACACACTGTCCAGTCTAACTTTATTTTTAAAGAAGTTTTAAATTACATAAAAATTAGATTGAAAATACAGAGGGTTCCCATAGTCTCTGCCCCTCTCCCCCTCTCACATTTCAATATTAACTTCTTACATTAGGATGGTACATTTGTCACACTTGCTGAACACATGTTGAAGCATTGCTCCAAGCCATGGTCTGTAGTTTACATTACGTTTACACTTTGCACCACACAATTTTATAGATTTTGTCAAATGTATAATGGCCTGTATCTGTCACTGCAATATCATGCAGAACAATCCCTTTGCCCTAAAAATGCCCTATGTTCCACCTCTTCTTTCCTCCCCCTCCCCTCAGAAACTTGGTAACCGCCATCTTTATATTGATGCTACAAGCTTTCGTTACTGCAATAATCCTAAGTCTACTTTAGTCCATAGTTACATTCCCACCTTATGTTTGTTCATTCCTCAGTCTTGAGGGTTTTGGGATGGTGATGCCCAATCTGCTTCAGACTGAGAGGGGGCTTAGATCTTATGGGTCAAAGGGATGGAACTGTTTTACGTGCAGCTGTAGATACTCTTTGCTTTTAGGAATGGGCGTTGTCCATCATCATCATCCTTTTGTTAGTTGTCCTGGGCGAGTCCGATGAACTGGAGAGTAGGTGTGGGCTGCAACTCTGCTGAGACTCAGGGCTCAACTGGCATATAAACAGACCAAAGATTTAAGTCTCTGGGACATATATTTAACAGGTATAGTGCTAATTATAGGTTCAAATAAAAAGGGCAGAAGAAGCATGTGTAGGGAAATTATAAATGAGTCTAACTCTATACACTGGGGAAATAGGTTATCATATATTCCAAGGTAAGACCCTAGGACAGAGTGCTGATTTCATGGGATTGTGTGTCTTGCCCATAGTGTCCAGATGTCTCTAGAGCCCTTGGGAGCAGCCTTGTTTTGAGGCTTTGTTTACTGTGCAGTCAATGGGATCCTCCTGAGACGTGCATAAGTGTAACCTCTGGAATGACCTCCTGACTCACTTTGAAATCTCTTAGTCATAAAAACTCTTTTGTATTTAATTTTTCCCCCTTTTAGTCAAGGTCTTTTTCCAAATGCATCGCTGGTTGGGACTTGGTGTTAATACCTTGTTGCCAGGGAGGCTCATCACCAGGAGTCGTGTCCCATGCTAGGAGGAAAGCAGTGGGGTTATTGGCTGAGTTTGGCTTAGAGAGAGAACACAGTTGAGTATCAAGAAGGTTTTCACGGCAATAGATGTTATTAGGCTAAGTTTCAATTTCACAGGAATACGGTTCATAAGTACAAGCATTAGTATCAAGGGCTCGGCTTATTGTTCTGTTTTCTTTTATTAGGCACTGCCCATGTGTTCTAGAGATTCTTGCCTCTCTATCAGAGAACATAGCAGGACTCCCCAGGATGGGAGTATAATATATTGTTAGTTATTGTGTGGGTCTCCACCCTCTCCCTATAGCCACACGGTAATGCCCTATGACCACATTCATATTCCTTAGGCATGCCCCAGATGCACCCTTCCCCACACATTCCCCCCCCCCACCAACAACCTGCACCAGTGTCCCTCCCCTGACAGAGTTGCCAAAGAACACTCCCACAATTGTATTCTCAACCTGTCCTCAACCTCCCCAGAGTTTCATTCTACCAATCCTCCCCCCATCTCATGGAGAGCCCACCCCATAGAGTGAGCCTCCAACTCCGCTCACACTCACACTTCAGCATCATCAAGCCCATTCACATCACCACACCATCATCACCCCCATGCACTGCCAAACCTCCCCCATCCACCTTATCATAGATTTTGCCCAGATTGAATATCAGATCACCACTCTCTACACCTTTTCTGTGTCCTGGTAACCTATCTTCCAGACTCTACATCTGTGCATCTGTTGAATATCCTTAGTTAATAGTAATGAGATAATGCAATATTTGTCCTTTAGTTACTGGTTTACTTCACTCCAAATAAGGTCTTATAGATTTATCCATGTTGTCAAATGTATGATAACTTCATTCCTTCTTACAGCTGACGAATATCCCATTGTATGTATATACCACATTTTGTTTATCCATTCATTGGTTGATGGACACTTGGGTTGCTTCCAGCTATTGGCAATTATGAATAATGCCACAATGAACGTTGGTGTGCATATATTTGTTTGCATCCTTGCTTTTCAAGGGTATACTTCTGGGTATATTCCTAGCTATGGGATTGCGAGATCATATGAAAATTCTATACCTAGCTTTCCTAAGGAATCACCAAATTGTACTCCATAATGGCTGCACCATTCTACACTCCCTTCTCCCTTCACCAGTGGATGAGTGTTCCTGTTTCTCCACATCTTTCCCAACACTTGTAGTTTCCTGGGTTTTTTAAGTAGTAGCCAGTCAAATAGGTGTAAGATGATATCTGTAGTTTTTGATTTTCAATTCTCTAATAGCTAGTGATGCTGAGCATCTTTTCATGTGCTTTTTGCACATTTATATTTCCCCTTTGGAAAAGTGTCTACTCTAATATCTTTCCCATTTTTAAAATGGGTAATTTTTCTTTTTCTTTTCGAGATATAATATTTCTTTATATGTACTGGATATTAGGCCCTTATCAGATAGGTGGTTCCCAAATATTTTCTCCCATTGAGTAGGCTGCCTTTTCACTTTCTTGACAAATTCCTTTGAAGCACAAAAGTTTTTAATTTTGAGGAGGTCTCATTTGTATATTTTTTTCTTTCATTGCTCATGCTTTGGGTGCAAAGGGTATGAAACCATTTCCTACAACCAGATCTTACAAATGCTTTCCTACATTATCTTCTAGGAGCTTTATGGCCTTGGCTGTTATATTTAGGTCTTTGATCCATATTGAGTTAATTTTTGTATAGGACATGAGATTGTGATTCTCTTTCATTCTTTTGGATATGCATATCTAGTTCTCCAAGCACAATGTGTTGAAGAGACTATTCTGTCCAACTGAATAGGTTGGTGGCCTTGTCAAATATCAGTGGGCTAAATATGCACGAGTTTATATCTGAACTCTCAATTTGGTGCCATTGCTCAGTATGTCTATCCTTGTGTCAATATTGTGCAGTTTTGACCACTGTGGCCTTGTACTATGCTCTAAAGTCAGGTAGTGTGTTTCATCCAATTTTATTTTCCTTTTCAAGATGTTGGCTATTTGGGGTCCCTCATCCTTCAAAATGAATTTGATAATTGGCTTTTCCATTTCAGTAAAAAATGCTAATGGGACTTTAATTAGGATTGTAAATCAATTGTGATAAGATAGACAGGTTAATGGTATTTAGTCTTCCAACCCATGAACATGGAATATTCTTCCATTTATTTAGGACTTCTTTGATTTCCTTCAGCAGTGTTGTGTAGTTTTCTGTGTATAAAAGTCTTTTACATTCTTATTTAAGTCTATTCCTAGGTATTTGATTCTTTTAGCTATTATTGTAAATTATTTTTTCTTGATTTCCACCTCAGGTTGCTCTTTATTAGTGTAAAGAAATGTTAGTGATTTTTGCATGTTGCTCTTATATCCCACCCCTTTACTGAATTCGTTAATCAGCTTTAGAAGCTTTGTGGTAGATTTTTCAGGACTTTCTATATATAAAACAATGTTATGTGCAAATAGCGAATGCTTTACTTCCTTTTCCAATTTGGATGCCTTTTATTTCTTTTTATTGCTTTAGTGCTAGAACCAGTATTTCTAATACAATATTAAGTAAGTATGGTGACAATGGGCATCTTAGTCTTTTCCAGATCTTAGGGAAACCATTTAGCCTTTCACTATTGAGTACTATGCTAACTGTGGGCTTTTCATTTATACCCTTTATCATGTTGAGGAAGTTTCCTTCTAATCCTATCTTTTGAAGTGTTTTTATCAAAAAAAAAAAAAAAAAAGAATCATCATGTGATTTTTTTTTCTTCACTCTGTTAATATGGTGTATTACATTAATTGATTTTCTTATGTTGAACTATCCTTGCATACCTGGAGTAAAACTCACTTGATCCTGGTGTATAATTTCTTTGCATGTTGTTGGATTTGAGTAAAAAGTATTTTGTTGAGGATTTTTGCATATAAGTTCATTTGAGACATAAGTCTGTAATTTTCTTTTCTTGTGACATCTTTATATGACTTTGGTATTAGAATGATGTTGGCATCATAGATGAGTTAGGTAATGGTCCCTCCTCTTCAAATTTTGGAAAAGTTTGAGCAGAATTGGTATTAGTTCTTTCCAGAATGATTGGTAGACTTCACCTGTGAAGCCATCTGGTCCTGGGTTTTTCTTCTTTGGGAGGATTTTGATGACTAGTTCAATCTTACTGCTTGTAATTTATCTAAGTTCTTCTATTTCTTCTTTTTCAATGTTGGTTGCCTGTGTATTTCTAGAAATTTGTCCATTTCATCTAAATTGCCCATCTTGTTGACATACAATTTTCCAAAGTAATCTCTTATGACACTCGTTATTTCTGTGGGGTCAGTGGTGATATCATCTCTCTCATTTCTGATTTTATTAATTTGCATCTTCTTTCTTTTTTTCTTTGTTAGTCTAGCTAAGGGTTTGTATATTAAGATAGGAATGTTATCTTTCAAGTGTATTAATCACGTGATCCCTTTAAATCTGGGCTTATAGGTGAAAAACAAGAAGTCAGAAACTTGAACCATGAGAAGGATTTGATGCACCATTGCTGGCTTAAAGATGGAATGGGCCACATTACAAGGTGGCTGGTGAAAGCATATTCATGCCCCAATAGACGACCAGAAGGATATGGAGCCTCAGCCCAACAACCTTAAGGAACTGCATTATTTTAACAACAAAAAAATAAACTCAGAAGCAGATTTTATCCCAGAGCCTCCAGACAGGAAACCAGCCCTTCCAACATCTTAATTTCGTCCTTATAGTATCCTGAACAGGGAATCCAAGCAGGCCATGATGGATTTCTGACCTAAAAAACTGTGAAATAGTAAATGGGTAATACTTTGGACAGCAAAGTGTGTGGTAATTTGCTATACATCAACAGAATATTAGTACAATATATATCCATACATATTGAAAGAATATTTCCACACAAATTTCATAAATTGCATGAAATTCTAAATGAAAATTCAAGCATATATTTTCATAGTACTTAAAAGTAATTCTAAATTTTAGAGGGAAGATAAAGGAACAGGCAAGATAATTGGAGGAAAAATTCTGCCATTTATCATGAATTATTGTAAAGCTGTAATAAATAAAATTGTTGTATTAACACAATGGACTAATATCTCAATGCAGCACAGCAAAAGCCCCCAATTTTATATATCCAGATCCAAAATAAATATAAATGGGAAAAGCATCAACTATAAAATAAACAGTATTGAGACAAGTGGATTTTCATATTGACAAAATAAAATCAGGTTCCAATATCATATCACAAATAAGAATAAGTTCTAAATGTTTTAACTATCTGGATTTCAAAAAGAAATCTGTATAAAAATTAGTAAAAATTATACAAACTTTATGACCTCCTTGGAACTGGAAAATATTGTCTAAAAGCACTCTTTTTGTCCCAAAAATATTCAAACTCCAAGAAGAAAACAGCTTGTTAAATCTATATTAAAATTGCAATTTGCAGAGAGGAAGAAGACATGCTTAAAAATGTATGCATATCAATTAGAGAACTGCACTTAAAATAATGAGAGACCACTTTCACATGTAAGATTGACAAAAAAGTGCCAACAGTTCATAATGATGAATTCTGGGACTCTGCTAATAGAAGGGTACATTGTACATCTAGGGCTACTTTCTAGCAAAATTAAAAGTGATCAGATTCCATGATCCGGTCATTTCTTTCCTAAAATTATAACATGGATAAACTTTCACATACACTCAAAATCCTATATTCCAGGCTAGTAATTGCAGTATTTATTTCTCATATAAAAATGTATAAATAATCTAAACATTACTAGAGAAATGAGTAATAGAATATTATATATTTATTAAATGGAATGTTACACAGCAGTTAAAAATAAATTAGATCTGCATGAATAACCAGAGATATGTCTCCAAAATAATGTGGTAAATGAAGAAAGCAGAGTTAGAGCTACCAGGATAAATGTCTGATTTTAGGACTGGTCCAGGATATACACAATATGAGCCTAGTCCATCTTGTAATGCCAGAGAGGAAGGAAAGGAGGGAGGGAGGAAGGGAAGGAGAGAAAAAAGGAAAACCCACAATGATGAAGGTTAAAGGGACACTGATACCAACTGAAAGAGCTCCCAGTGGCCAAAGATGGAACAAATAAATGTCATTTGATAGTATGCACCCTTGCTTGATATGATGACACTTTACCTCGTGGTTTTTCTCCCCAAAACCCTCAAACTCAGTCCCCAGTATAGTTAAAAGAAAAACATCAGACAAATCTCAATACAGGGACATTTTACAAAATAGCAACTGTTTATCCTCAAAACTGTCAAGGTCATCAGTAACAAGAAAAGTCTGAGAAACTGTCACATTCAAGAGGAACTAAAGGAGACATGACAAGTTAATATGATGTGTCATCCTGGATGAAATCCTGTGATAGAAAAAGGACTTTAGGTAAAAGCGAAGAAAATCTGAATGAAATATGGACTTTAGTTAATAATAAATGTATCTTTATTGGTTCATTAATTGTCACAAATGTACCACAGTAATAAAAGATATTAATAATAGAAGAAACTGGGTTTGTGGTTTATGGAAACTCTCTGTACTATATTCTCAGTCTTTCTGTAAATTTAAAACTGCTCGAAAATATATAAAGTTTATTGAAAATAGCAAAAAAGCAGAGCTAATTGAATAATGTTTCTGTTTTAAGAGAACAAAAAATGATAAACTTTAACAAATGTTAATTTTGGGGTGTATTGTATATATTATCACATTTTCTATTGTTATACTTTGTGACATTTGTGGTTTTTAACACTGAAAATTTTTTTAAAAAATCAAGTACACAAGTAAAGAATAAAAAAACTCTGCCAAATATTCTGTGATTAGATAAGTTTGGAAAATCACTGACATAGATCATCTAGGATTACTGATGATTATGTTTATGTTACAGTTTTTGTTTTTTCTCTTCTTTCCCTTTCTCACATACAAGCACTTTAATTGCAGTAGGGATTCAAAAAACTCTATTTCATATTTAGCTTTAGAAGTAATAGTTGTAACATTGGCAAATAGAGATATGCTGCCATGTCATTGGCATTCTTTGCAGAATCTTTACAGAAAAATGCATCAGCTTATAATAAGCTCCCTCAAATAAGACAACAGAAACTTGAGGCTTTGATCCTATATGCTAAGAGGTAATTTTTGTTTATAAAAATGCTTCAAACAGCTGAAAGCCTACTGCTTACTATACATTGATTTGAAAATAATATTAGCATGTGTTGACGCTAGACTATAGATAATCTGCCTGATTTCCTCTGCTTTGTCTGCACAGGGGTCGAGACTGTACACCCAGAAGTGTAGAAGGAGTAAAAGAGCTCTTTGTTCTTGTCTTCTACTCCTTGATCAAACTCACTTTGCACATTTGTACATAGGGACAGAGAGAACTGCGCCGTGGTTAATGGACAGCCCATGTGGTTTTCTAAAAGGTTCTGAAAGCCTTTACAAAAAATGACAGCAGCAGGGTGCCTAGCACTTTGTAAAAAATAAAAAAAATTAAGTTGGCTACAGAATAAAGAGAAGGGAGGGGAACAAACAGGGAGAGCAAAAATCTGGTTATCCAGACACTGAAGGGACAATTCTGCAAAATGAAAATGTCTGAATTATTTAAAACTGCCGTAAGTGGATTGGACAGGTAATTACTAATGCCATTCTTGTGGTTCCGACCCTATGGGGAATATGGTGAAGCTCATGCAGGTCATTTGTCGAAAAACATCTGGTAAAAGATCATTGTTTTCTGATGAAGTCAGAAAATAATATTAATGAAAAACTGAAGGGATGAATGCTTCCCTACATTACAAAAACATGACAACGGACTGGCCCTCTAAATGTGGAATTTACTTCACTCCTTCAACACCATCTTGCTCTGCTTCGGTCTTGGTGAGAAATTAGTCTCAAGAACACAAGAGAAAAGTCTATTTTCTAAAGCAAAGTCTGATGCATGTATTTGATCTTAGCGGAAAACATATCTTTACAACAGTGATTCATACCTTATTTTTGAATGGTGATGGGCCCATTTTAGAATGTGATAAAAGATAAGGTAGCTTTCTCTGATAGCCATAAAATGCAGGCACATACCGACCTTCAGCATTTCTGGAACAGAATTATGGGAGCATGTGTACCCTGAAGGCTAGCATTGAACACGTTAAGAACTAATGATATTTTTAAGCATTTAAAATCTGGAAACTATTGCAGGCTATTAATATTTCTATAATGATATAAGTGTTTCTTCAACCTTAAATAAGAACAATTGTGAAAACAAGCACAATGATGCATATTGTCTAAAAATCTGCATAAAACATTTAGACACAAAATAAATCGATATAACATTTAAAAGGTAGGAAAATATTGGGTTGGTGATGGCAAACAATAAATTGTACTGAAAACTTTAAAATGTGGCAAAGAAACTGTTATTAGGAGAAAACATTTTTCACCCTGAAACTGGATGTGGATGTGAGCAAAGAGTTTACTAAATAATTTATAAATATAATCAAGGAAATACATGTATGTATATTTTAAATAGCCTCAAGAAACATATCTATATCAGATATTTAATATACCTGTATATCAGAAAAGAAGAAACATTTCTGAATTCCTTTCAAGAGTTCACAGCAATAGAAAAAGCAAATTTATAATTTAAAGAAGTAGACAATTATGGGGACAAAGCAGGAATTTGATGTCAACACCGTCTTCTTAGGCATATGTTTATGCTTATAATTATTTATTTCACTCTGAAATGTGTTGATTGGTTCAAACAACATTGGAAGTTCATTTTCTTATTGTTCAGCAGGAATTTATAAAGCTCTTTCTATGCTACTAAATGCCAGGTCCTAAGGTAGACAGTGGGATTGCAGTTGGAAACCAAAAAGGCATGGTCTTTTTCCTCACGGAACTTGCACTTCCATATGGGAAGAGGACCTGGAGAGGGGAATCTGTTCGAGCGACCCTGCCTTTCAAGCCTGATCTCACACCGCTTCTCCATTGCTCTCACGACCACATATACTAGCCTTTTTTTAGGTCCTCTCTCTCTTACCTTTCGAGCTTTCCATCTGGTGTCCCTGCAAAGCTCTTTCTGCACCCGTCACCACCCCAACATCACCCCTAGCCCCTGTCTCCAACTTTTTATTCAGGTCTCGTTTTATGTTGTTTCCTCAAGATTGCAGGCGCTTTTATAACACCCTAACCTTCTCTTTAATACTCTTCACACTTCAAATTATTTGTGGAAAATACGTTTCTTACTAAACCCTGTGTTCCATAATGGCATGACTCCCAGAGTCCAGCAAGATTGCTGGGAGAGAGTAGGTGGTTCATAAAGATGTACAGAATGAACAAATGAAAATATGAATAAATTAATGATTGTCTAATGCATTACTGAGTTATTATCATTTGCAGTGGCTTCAAATGCCAAGCACAGAGAACGAGACCTGTATAAGGAACACAGAGCTCTGCTGCTCCTGGTAGATGTCACTGTCACTAAAGGCCTCAACTGATGTGCAGGGGCATATTGGAAATCAGAGAAAATGTGCTTTCTTGAGACCTGCTCATCATCCATCCATCCATCATCCATTGATTTACATGTGAATAAAATATATTGCACGTCCAAGGAAGACTAAGACTTTGCTGCAGGCCTGTCTTTTCATAAGATTCACTGTCACACAGTATAGTGTCTGGCACATAGCAGACGTTCAGTGAATAATTGTTACGTGGATGAACGAATGCACCTATTTAGAGCCACAGAACTGATAAAAAGCAAAAATTCCAGGATCCAGGGAACAGGGATTTCAAGTCTTTACCCTCAAATATGAATGTTTCAGCCCAAATTACCCATGTTGAATATTTATACTTTGAAAGCAGGATAGCATTTTTAGAAATTAGTCTTTCTGTTCCCTTCATTAGATGTCTTCATTAGATGATTTGTTTCTAAGTTAAAACCCATCAAAAATATAGCATAAATGAGAAGAAGCAATATAGAAGCACACATTTGTAAACATTTAAAATCAAAACAGAAAAGCAGTCATCATCTGTTCCTTTCTCACACCTTAATTTGATACGCAAATTGGTATGGCTTGTACACATACCTAAATGTCACTTGGCAATTTGCTCATTCATTTTACATAATATCACAGCCAGACACAGACATTGACACGCAAAATTTTACACATCAATTTAAAATTTCTAATATTTTATTAACAGATGTTGAAAGTATGATGATCTTGAATACTCCACGGTAACTAAGTTACATTTTACTGTAAAATGCTCCCTAATCTTTTTCTTGATTACATGTTTCATTTTATTCTGACAGAATGACCTCATTTTCTTTTTATCTATTTTATATACAAGAGATTAAAAGCCTAATTGAATAACAATGAGTTATTTTTATAGAAGAGAAAGAAAAACAAAATAACTTTCTGAATATGAAGTCTACTTTCCTGAATTCACCCTTCATGAATAAACTAATTAATAGCTCCAAGCAGCATATTAATGTAAAGAATTAATGGATATTTACTGAATAGCACATGTGGTTATAAAGCAGAACCGGGGGAAAATATAGTCCCAACTTCCTCAAGAAAAAGTTCATTTAATTATACTAGTTATTTTATCTGTTGCTCTATATGAGCTTTCTTCTTTCATCCTAGAATGATTCACATATAGTAATATTGTTTTCCTTATCTATTGAATGGGATACTTACCTCATAAGAATAATGGGAAGATAATTCAAGAGTTTGCATATATGAACTGTTGAGACAACTTAGGTGCATAATTCAAACATCACTTGCTATCGTATGGCTTTATAAATTTATGTAACAAAGAAGAGTCATTGACTGTAGGGAATGGAATTTAAAAGGAAATTGCTGGATTCGCCTTATCTTTAAAAAGAAGGAAAAGTCATGCCTAGCAAGTTATGATGTATCTTTATAAATGACCATATGTACAAAAAAGTGAAAAAAGAAAAAAGGAATTGGTCCCATATTGCTTTTAGCTGCACTTGAATCCAGAACAGCAGGAAAAGTCAGTGGCAGTTCTGTCTGCTTGCCCCTTGTTCAGACTCTGAGCACGTGCGGCGGCCGTGTGCTCTTCAGCTGACCCAGGAACTGGTGAGAGCTCAGTGGTACTGGCTGAAATAGCTGGGCTGCTGGAAAAGGGGAACTACTTCAGCAACGTGAGACTTTCTCAAGCAATTTTCTTAAGCTGTCCTTATCCCTACTTTCTTTTCTGTAAAATGGGTTGCATCCATAATAACTTCCTCATAAATTTGTTAAAATTCATTTAGATAATAATTTAAATGTGGTCAACACAGTGTATGGATCAAGGTAATCACTTGATGTAATTTAGCTTGTATTAGCAATTGTATTTAGAGTGTCAAAAACCTGCAGCAGAGAGTGCAAAACATGCATGGACGACTTTGTTCCTATCTGCATGGCAGGGGAGAGAGAGTAGAACTAAGTACCTTGAAACAACAGACAACAGCATTTTTTTTTAACAAATCAATTTTATTGATACATATTAATACAGCATAAATCCACTCAAAGTGTACAATCAGTGGTATTTGGTATAATCACATAGTTGTGTGTTCATCACCCCATTCATTCCCAGACCATTTTCATTATTCCAGTAATAATATAATAATAATAATAATAAACAAAAACCAACCGAACAAAACTTATCCCCTCTCAATCTCTCTATGCTGCCCCTGCCATACATAGCTGCTATTCTGTTTCCTTCTCTCTAGTTTGTTTGTATTTATATTTTGTAAAAAGTCATATATGCAATGTCACACATATTTGCATTTTACATTTGTGTTCGTTTCACTATGTTATACAGTCCCATGTTGCATTTTTTAGCTTTCCTTCTAGTAATATACATGGCCTTAGACTTTCCCTTTCGACCACTGTCATACCCATACAATAGCTCTGCTAGTTACAAACACCATGATGTGCTCTTGCCATTTCCATTCATTTCCAAAGATTTACAAACAACATTTTAAACAATTTTACACAGATTAACCTTCAGCTTTCCATTCTCTACCCTCCTTCTGTTTTCTGGTGACCTATATTCTAATTATTAATTCCACGAATTACATAATATATTTAGTTTATAATAGCACAATCATACAGTATTCGCGCTATTATCCTTTTGTGTCAGGCTTGCTTCACTCAACATAATGTCCTCTGCATTCATCCATGTTCTCATGTGCTTCACCACTTCATTTCTTCTTACCACTGCATAATATTCCATTGTGTGAATACACCACAATTTTTTATTCATTCATTGGTTGATGGACACCTGAATTATTTCCAACTTTTGTCAATTGTGAATAACGCCGCTATGAACATCGGTGTGCAGATGTCTGTTCGAGTCACTGCTCTCAGTTCTTCTGGGTATATACCTAGTAATGGTATTTCAGGGTCATGTGGCAAGTCTATATTCAACTTCCTTAGGAACTGCCAGACAGTCCTCCACAGTGGCTGCACCATTCTGCATTCCCACCAACAGTGAATAAGTGTTCCTATCTCTCCACATGCTCTCCAACATTTACAGTTTTCCTACTTTTTAATGGTGTCCAGTCTAACAGGTGTGAAATGATATATCATTGTAGTTTTGATTTGTATTTCCCTAATCGCCAGTAATGTTGAATATTTTTCATGTGTTTCTTCACCATTTGTATTTCTTCTTTAGACAGTTGTCTTTTCAAATCTTTGGCCCATTTTTTAATCAGGTAATTTGTCTTTTTATTGTTGAGTTGTAAGATCTCCTTATATATCATGGATATTAAATACTTATTGGATATGTGATTGCCAAATATTTTCTCCCATTGAGTCGGTTGCCTTTTCACCCTTTTGACAAAGTCCTTTGAGGTGCAAAAGCACTTAATTTTGAGGAGATTCCATTCATCATTTTTTCTTTTGTTGTTCCTGCTTTGGGTGTAAAGTTTAAGAATCTACCACCTACAACAAGATCTTAAAGATGTTTTCCTACATTTTCTTCTAAGAGTTTTATGGTTGTCACTTTTATATTTAGGTCCTTGATCCAATTTGAGTTAATTTTTGTATAAGGTATGAGATGGGGTCCTCTTTCTTTCTTTTGGATATGGCTATCCATTTCTCCCAGCACCATTTGCTGAATGTTCTGGCTCAGCTGGGAGGGCTTAGCAGCCTAGGACCACAGCTTTTTAAGGCCAGGGAGTGGGTTAGAGAATGGTATTCAGGAGTGAGGCTGGGGTGAAGGATGTTGATCACTGGGATGGGTGAGTGATTTACTGAGGATGCAGTTAGCACCCCTTGGTTTGGAATGCTTTCCTTTGTAATTAGGCCACTGGTAGTCTATAAGGGAGGGATGAGGAAAGAGATAAGGAGCTACCTAGTTAGGAGACTCTCAGATCTCTGGATAGTATAGAGCTGGGTGAGAGGGAGGCCAGGGGAGAAGTCCGTCTACAGTTTAGTCAAGGAGAAGGTAGGTTCAGGCCATCTTGGTCAGTGTCTGTATTATGTGCATCTTGTAGGCCTTCTATGTATTTATGTCTGTCTGAGAAAATTGCTTATTTACATGTCAATGTTGCTTGCGTATACAGTGTCTTATATCGGGGATCTTATTGGAGGAAACATTATCCTGTTACAGGTGGGAATAGGGCTGGCTAGTTGATTCTTCATAAAGTGAACTACCAAATATTGACATGCAACCACTCTTTCTCTTCCCTAACTCATGTAAGTAAAAATGATACTTGAAGAGTACTCATGCCTTTATGCATAACCAAGAGGTAACCATGATTAATTTGCAATATTTTAATTTCAGAAAAAGAAAATCCAATATTCCCTTCCACCCCAATATCACTGATATTGCCCTGATTTCTGCTAATGATCTCTTGTTCTGAATCATCAGCTTGTGCTGAATGTGTGACATCACTCATGGCTCGTCATCACAGGCTGGTCTCACCTTTCCTCTCCCCAAAGACTAAAACAAGGAACAAATATCCTTTTACTTTGATATTCCATAACAATTACTCACAAAAGGCAGTTCTGTACTGTAGATATTTCCTGAAAGCGTAGGAGTAACACAGAAGATTCTAGCCCAAGACAGCATGCAATTTAATAAGAGATGCTTGTCAACGTTCTCATCCTCCCATCTCTAGCCTCCTCTACCTTCTCTCTCTCTCAAGTTTCTTCTAAGTGTAAGAGAAGGAGTAGAAAACAGGAACTTGCTAGGTGCATATAAGGGAAAGGGAAATCAGCAATTTACTTTGTGACTCAAGAGAGTTTCTCAGTAATAGGTAACAAATGCACAGCTACATTGATGTGAATTATGAGTGAGATTACATGGTTAAAACTAAAATATCTTCCATTAGCTAAATCTGAAAATTAAGGCTGCAGTGTAGCATATATCACATCACTGCTTTTGGGTCTCTTTCAGCCCCTCCCTTTTTACCAATCTTGGGGAAGAAGGGCGACAACTGCTCTGAGTGCTTCCTGCTGAATTAGGGCACTGAGTAGGGGCTTGTTGGACAAATTGTAGTCCCATCTGGTGGAGAGGCTGATGGCTGGACATTCCTTTTTCTGGATCACTACTCTGGAGAGGCTGGTATATTACAAAGTGTCCAGTAGCCTATGGTCACTTAGAAACAAAGGAGGCAATTGGTTTTAAGATATTTGGGCTGAAGAGAACGAAGAGAATAATAGTTATTATAGGGCCAAGCAAACTCATTAACCAGTTGGATTAATATGGATGAGGCTGTGGTGAGAGGAAGAATTTTGACTGGGGGCCACAAGCTGAAACCAAGGATCTAAGTTAGCTAGCATACGAATTTCTAGAGATAAAGGGCCAAAAAGGAGGCCAAATTAAGTATTTGCTATTCTGGGGTGTTTCTCAGAGCATCTAGGGTGCTTTGTGATAAACAATTTAGTCCCGTCTGGCAGTTCATGGGCTACTCACAGTTCTGAGGTAGACCAGCTCACCACACTGGTTTGCAATGCAAGGCAGGTGTGTCTCCAGTCTGGAACGCCTGTCATTTCATGCTCGTGTGGTGGAGCCAAGGGGCAATTCCCTGAACTTGAGAGAGGAGTGAGTGACAGGAAACACTAGTGGGGCCCAGTCCACTTGGGGCTGAGCTGACAGTAAGGATGGGTGGGTTTCCAGACGTGGAGCCATTTCCAGTCTCCTGGTTCAACATCATGCAGTAGGTATCTGTGGGGACATCTAAGATGGTTAAAGGCAAACTTTTAGATTTCCTTCATGGCTGCACCTAAAGATCTAATATATTGGATAGTAGCTACTTCAGAACTAGCATGGATATTGCCTTTATATTTATTCTTAGGAAATGGCCTTCCATGAGTCATTTCATAAAGACTTAAACCAGGTCTTACTCTCAGCAGGGCAGTGGGCAGGGCTTGATCCCACTTGATATGAGTCCCCAAACAAATCCTAGCTGTGGCTTCTTTCAAGGTGCAATTGCTTCAATCAGTCTTTCCACGAGATTGAGGCCTCCAGAGAGAATGCAAGTGCTAATATATGCCCAAGGGTCCAGATATGTCTTTAGCTACCTTAGAGACAAAAGCTGCACTTTTATCACTTTATATGGAAATAAGAAGTCCAAACTTCAGAATTATTTCTTTAACTAAAATTCTTAGCACTTCTTGAGCTTTTTCTGTTCAGCAAGGAAAGGCTTGTACACATCCAGTGAAGCTGTGTACAAAAACTAGGAATTATTTCAAATTTCCTGAAGCTTGGGGCATTACAGTAAAGTCAATGAACTAATCCTCTCCCCCTCCCAGACTCTGCTATTGTATTCCCTTGTTTAAAGTCACAGGATTAGTCTGGGGGTTAACTTTGGCATCAGTGACACACTGGGCATTCACAGCTTGAATGATTTTTTGAAAGTTAGGACCAACTAGAAATGTGGACATCTACTATGACATTGTCTCTTTCCCATAATGTGTTTGCTTGTGAAAGTGTAAGACAATAGGTTTGACTAAGTTCTTGGGGAGGAGGATTTTACTAGGGTCATCAAAATCAGTACTTTTTGGTGAGCCATTCCTCTGCTCTTTGTACATCTTTTTCTGGTATACTTGGGCTTCTCAAAGGGCTGAAGTTAAGCTCAACAGTACGGTACATTATCAGCAAGGGAAGACCTTGCCTGGTTTTAGGGGCTGCCTGGCGGCTACTTTTGCCACTTGGATGGGCCAAATGACTATCTTTACCTTCACTGATGTGGCTACTTTTACGTCTGCTGCGATGGACTGCTGTCAATTATTTGGGAAGGACAGCTACCTCCAACAATTTAAGAATTGAGTCGACATGTTCTGTGTCCTTCTTGGAAGAAGTGAGCAGTCCCTGTTCCTTCTGTAAGGCCCACGTGCGTGTAACACTTGAGAGGTGACTTTCTTTCCCATGCCAGTCATAGGCTCACGTCAGAGCTCTCAGTGCCGCTCATTGGGCTGACGGTCCAGGAGGCAGAGCCTCGGCTTCTAGTGTTTCTCTGAGGGTGACGATAGCACACCAGGCATGCCGCCTTCCACAGTCCTAAAGCTGCTACTATATGTAAAGAGCTCTAGATCTGGGTCCAGGAGTGGCACGTCTGTGAGTCCTGATTTACTGGAATATATCTCATCCATTAGCTTTATACAATCATGTCTGAGGAGATAACAGTTCAATTTCATAGTTAGGACCCGGCATGAGGGAGGCTGGATAGCTCAGCCACCACCTTCAATTCAACATTAGGATCGTCTAACCATGCAGGCTGGTAGTGTTTAACCTTCCCATGGTGAACCAATGCCCCACCCCCCGCTTTGTTCTAACAATGCTAAATGTAGTGAAGAGTAAATCATTGCGAGCTACCCAAAGGTAAACTTCTCAGTTTCTCGTAAAAGATCAGAGGCGGCTGCCACAGCCCCTAGGTCAACGGGAAGCCCCTTGGCCGCTGGGTCCAACTGCTTAGACACATAAGCACGGATGGCTTCCAATCGGCTGCGTTAGGGCTTCTAGCGTGACTCCTTGCTGTTCACGCACAAACAAATGGAATTTTTCATAGTGTCAGGCAGTCCCAAAGACAAAGCAGGAAATAAATTTGCTTAAGGCTCTGAAAAGTGGAGTCCTGACCAGGGGCTCTTTCTAATTTCCTTCAAGGGCTTCCTATAGCATCTTGGCTATAAATCTCAAAAACGGTATATACAACTACAGGAAACAGCCATGCCGAGGAACCCTCTGAGTTCCTCTTTGTTCTTAGGCTCTGACACTGGCCTAAGGCCTCTTTTCAACTGGGCAAAAGGGCCTGTTGTCCTTCTGATAGCTCAAAACCAAGAAGTTTAACGTGGGTTGGTGTAGTCTGGGCCTTCTTTTCTGATACCTTCTATCTCTTCTCAGCTAGTCTCTTAAGCATTATTAGGGTTTTCATGTGAGGCTTCCTGAGTTTTACTGCCAATGAGTATATCACCTACGTACTAGGGGAAGAGTCCTTCTTGGAGCTGCACACTCTAAATCTTTGCATAGGGCTTGCCCCAAAAGGGTTGGGGCATTTTTAAAAAGCTTGTGGCAGCACAGTCCAAAAATATTATTGCTTCATCTCAGTTTTGGGCTCTTCTCATTCAAAAGCAAAGAGTTTTTGTGATTTCTTCCCTAATGGGATGCAGTAAAAGGCATCTTTTAAATCCAAGACTGTGAACCAGGTGTAAACATCAGTAATTTTAACAAAGAGCGTTCACCCCGGTGGATATTCTCAACACCAACTGATAGTTCTCAAATCTTGTACAAATTTATATTCTTGGGCGCCAGATTTAGGCACTGGCAGAAGAGGGCTATGGAAGTCCAATCAACAGGGCTTAATTAGTCCCCACTTGAGAAATTCCCCGCTTAGAGGTGAGGTGCCAGCTCTAGCCTCCTCTCTGAGTGGGTGCTGGTTTAGATGTGGTAGGATAGCGGTCTACTTCTGACTTCCTTGGACTTCCCATGCTTCAACTACACGTCCTGGGGGTTCTCAAATAGCCCATACCTAAGCTGGCACCTTTTGTTTTATATTTTCAGGCATTTCAAACTTTTCCGTGCTCTCAACCTAGTAGGGCTGCTTGGAGGACACAGGCATGGGCAGATGGGACCTGCATGTCACTACAGTAGGTGAAAATGAAGGGAAGGCTTGTAATTTGGAGAGTAAACCTAGGCCAAGGAGAGGAATTGGCTATTTGGGCGTGTAGAGGAATTTGAGTTAGCTGAGTTTCTCCAACCTGACATTGCAGCGGTTGTGAGAATGGCTTTTAATCCCTGAAATGCCAATGATAAGATCTGATTCATCAGTTTCTTTACTTAGCCTCTGGTTGAAGCCTGAATAAGCGACTCCGCTGTCCACCAAGAGGTCAACTGACCTCTTGCCCACTTGGAATAAACCTGAGGTTCAGTGTGGGTGACCCAGAGAGCTTCTAGACCTTTCACTCCAGGTCGCTGTCTTCACCCCTTGCTAGCTGCAGGAGGTGGGCTGTTCAGTGGGAAGTCCTAGCCCCTCCCTTCTTGGTAAGACTCGAGCATCCTTGCTTCCAGTGTCCCTCTTCCCTACAGTAAGCATAATGCTGGGGCTCTGATCCTTCACTGAGCATCCCCACCATTCTTCCCGCATCTTAAGGTCTTTGGGTCTCCGGTGTTTGTGCTGACAGCTGTTCCAGTGAGGCTGGCTTTGTAGGCACCATGCTTCTTTTGCTATTTCTCACTGGTAGATTCTCGGTTGTGAAAAACTTTAAAGTCAATCTCTACTAATTGTGACCTAGGCATGCCTAATCTCCCTTACAATTTCTGGAGTTTTCTCTTTGTATCAGGACTACTTTGACTAATAAAGGACATGATCGCTGTCCACCAATGAGAGAGGTCCTTTGGTCAACATCAGTGTGCAGTATAGATGCCTCAGGCAGTTGATCTAAACAGACAGACAGTTTTCTTCAGGGCCTTGAACTTTTTCTCGAATTTTGTTAAGGCTTTTTAATTTAGGTACTCCTTTCTTGAGCCCTGTGATGATGCATACTTTTTGGTACTCTGATTTAGTCCTGTCTGTTTGTTCGTTTGGATTCTAATTTGGTTCAGCTCTGGGAACTGCCCGGTTCCCTTGGCAGGTTGGATTACAGTGACTCAAGGAGTCGGCGTGGTCGTGGACTTTCTCTAATGCCTTCCGTCTTCAGAGGCTGGCACTACATTTAATAGAGACTGGATTTCTTCCCAATTAGGATTATAGGCTGTGAAAATGGCAATGAACAAGTTTGCCGTCTTCTGAGGATCTTCCCAATAATTCGGGACTTGATCCTTCCAGTTATACAGATTTGAGGTCAAGAATGGGGTGTGGACAAACACTAGCCTTAGTGGAAAACACTAGCCTTAGTGGAAAACAGGAACTTGCTAGGCGCACACAAAGGAAAGGAAAAACAGGAATTTACTTTGTGACTAAAGACAGTTTCTCAGTAATGGGTAACAAGTGCACAGCTACACTGCTTTGAGTTACGAGTGAGAGTATATAGTTAAAACTGAAATATCTTTCACTAGCTAAGTCTAAAATTTAAGGCTGCAGTGTAACATATATCGTTTGACTGCTTTTGTTCTCTTTCATCTGGACCACAACTCAGCTCTGGGATTATATTTACATATGCAGCAATTCATTAATGGGTTCTGCTAAGCAGAGAGCCATTTACTGCAAAACTCCAACTTTCAATGGCAAAAAAGTTTTAAAACTAGTATCTTCCTTTAACATTAACCAGCAAAGCATTGTTCTATTTTTTGTTAGGTTACTTAAGTGGAAATGAGCAGAGGTAAATTCATCCTCCTCTTTTTATTAATTATGGCATCTATCTTATATGACAGAAGCACCTTAATTCAGTTCTGTTGCCATTGTTATTTGACATTACATTTAAAAAATCACAGCTATTTATGTGTTGCTTTAAACAGTGTAAACCTGCCAAAAATACAGAAAAGAGAACAAATAAATCAAAGACTCCTGTTTTCCTGCTTTTAGTTTATTTTCAATTATACTAACAACACATTAGCACATAAATATGCAAATACATTTGTACTCAAAAAACTGTGAAGTCTAAACGTATAGAGAACACTCAGATCATCTGTAACCATCATTCTAATCCCATTCCCAAGTTAGCGGTGTGATATAGAGACTTCCAACAGATATTCAAATTGCTAAAATTATATACATCTACAAAAATAGATTGTTTTGTTTTTTTAGAGGTTTTACACAAAATATATTATACTGGATGTATTCTACAATTTTTAAATTCAATGTGTCTTGAAGATATTTCTATTCAGTCCATGTAAATACACACTTCATCATTATAACTGCTGCGTAGTATTCCGTGCTGTCCTGTAAGCTAGAAGTCCATTATCAACGAACATTTAGGCCTGTCACATTTTTTCTGTCCTTAAACATATTACAATAAATACCTTAGACTCTACCTGTCCACACAGATGTATTTCAGTTTCAGAGAGAACAAGAAATAAAATTTCTGGGTCATATGCTAGCAATAAATATTGTAATTGACACTGACAACATCACTCTCCAAAGTGGCTGTAAAAATTTTCTGCTATGTGAGTACCTGTTTCCTTACACCTAATAACGTCAATCACTTTTTACATATGAAAGATGAAAAACTTATTATTGTTTTAGTGTGCATTATCATAATCACAGGTAAGACTGGACACCTTTTTATAATCTTATTAGCATCTGTGTATTTTTTTTTCAATATGGTGCTAATTTATATCCTTTGCTTATTTTCCTTTTGGGTCTCCTTGACATTTTGTTCCTAGTATCTAACTCTTTCCCAAGCAATTAGAGTTTTGTGTTCTAGAATATAATTTAAAGGTTATGAACATTTCCTTTTTCTTTGCTCTGTGAACTCCACTCTGTTGCTAACTTAAGCTGTCAGGAAAATTCGTGGTCGGTGGATGCTCCTGAGTTATCTACATTGCTCTGTGTCCTTCATTGTCTTTGATTATTTTACAATTCTGTAGAGATATAAATTAGTTTGTAAAGGGCTGTTAAATTTGCAAATGATGATCCTTGACCATAGAAATGTAAAGGAATTTTGATATGTGCCCTATGAAAAGGATGTTTCCAAATAGTACATTTCTTTTCTATAAGATACTATTTTGCATCTGCTAGGGAATTTATTTCATCATTCCTAATTTTCTAGACATGTGTTTATTCTTTGGGCTCTCTTTTGAACCAGTTTATAGCTTACTGATTCCTTAATTAATTAATGGGTTAAATAAAATCTTTTGCACAGGTTTATTTTCCATCTGTATGAGAGCCATGAGTTTATCCTTTTAAAATTATATTTTAACAGTCTTATTATAATATATATTTACGTTGTCCTTTAAAGCTGTATTTCCATCATAGAAGAAATTTGGCAGAATGAGTAATATGTGTGTAAGAGGCAGGTAAACGTCTTCTCTAAAGTCACGTTTTCTCAACATAAATCTAAGGTTCTCCCTTTCTGTTATTAGTCATTTAGGCTGGTTCTGTGCCCTTATGTAACAAGCATTCCCCAGTTCGTGGATGTGAAACAAGGATGTCCTAAACTTGTCCATTAACATAAAAAGCAACACGGTACCTGGAATATTGTAGACTCTCAGTAAAGGACTGACAAATAAATTACTTTGGTCCTTTTTCATATGTGTCTGACATGCATTTTATCTAAATCTGTCATCGTCTCCAAACTCAATTTTGATCGAACTTGATATCTGCATTATTTTCTTCACCATTTGACTTTTTCCACTTATCTCTGAACTGACAGACCCTTTGTACATATACCCTACATAGTGCTTTAAAGTATGTAGCTTCTACTTTGTCTGCACTGTTAATTATGTAGTTTCAGGCACTGGCCTGCTACTGGACTCTTCTGTGTTTCAACTGTATGGGGAAGCCAGGTTTCTAGTATGTTAGATCACCTTTAGAAATTTTTTTAAAATGCTCTTCTTTCTTTTTTTCCTTGCCTCTTTCTTAGGATTGATTATATGTGCGTGCAGGTGTGCATGTATTCAGTTATATAGCTTTTCAAGTTCTAGAAGCTAATATAAATAGAGGTCCCTCTTTAAGAAAAAGAATATAAAATTAGGTACAAAGGTGAACACTTTTTGTAAAATGAGAAGTGAACTCACAGCAATTACAGATTTAGACACCTATCAATTATCACAAACATCAAAAATCTATCAATGTTAATATCAGTACATTTTTGGGTTATATATTCTTGTGTTGCATATTCATATGACAATCTTTTGGTATTATGTTCCATAGAAAAACTAGAAAGAAAATTCAATCTTTCTTTTTGCATAGATAATATAAAAATTTATTATTATTTGTAATGGCTAAAATATGCAATTTCACACAAAAATGCACTATCTCTTTGTACTATTACAATTTGTGCCCTATAAACATGGTACATCTTATTACTTTTATTTTGCATTGCTTCTGTAAGAAATATGGTAGTAGTCATGTATTGGGGGCTGTGGAATAAATTTTTGTGGTCCTGCACAGTTAGGGGATTCTGAGCAACTTTTCCTAAAACTGGGACCTGGGCTAAATGATCAAGGTTGGGAGTTGGTTAGGACAGATTCGATAGTGAAAGAACATCCAGAAAGATTTACATCCCAGAAGGTATGGGCTTATATTTCAAATAGACCTGTATGCAAGGAAAGATGCTTGGGTATTAAAGCTAGACAAAGCAGGAGGACCCATGATTTTTCCCATAACTCGGTTCCAAGGAGACCTAACAGGGGAGAAGGGACAGCTCCTTCTCTCTGCTATATAAAAGGCAAGATTCATTTGGGGGGAGGCTCCCTGCCTACAGTAGACCCCTTTACATGTAGAGTGGTATCTGATTCTCATCACATTAATGAGAGAAAGATCCACTCTGCTCCAGAAAAATCATTGGCATTCAAGATAATATCAATATTAGCACTTTCACAGGTTCTCCCCCAGTCTGTGGGGCCAGGATTTGGTAGCTGGTGCTGAGAGAAACCCCTGGGTGCATCCTTGCCCTTGGACTGTTCCAGTGGCAGCTGTCACTCATTGGGACAGAGAAAAAAAAAAAAGATAATATCAATAAATATAGATATTAAAAATTTAACATGTAGCTGTCAAGAGCTGAGCTGCACTGCCTGTTATCAAAAGTAGCCATAAGATAGTAAGCCAAAATAAAAGTAAAGGAAAAGCAACAGTGAAGCATTTACTCACTCACTACAATGGCAGAAGCAGCAGGCTAACCGGGAGAGGAGCACTGGCTCCCCGTTCCTTTTCCCCCTGGAGGTATAGTCTCACTGCCGATGGAGACCAGAGGAAAGGCTTCTGCAGCTTTGTGGACATGGAGGCTGGGGTGTTGGGGGTGGTGGAATTAGGAGTGGGAAGCACTGAGTGCTGGGTCCGGTCTGGCTGGGGAATGTGTCTTCAAGTTCTTCTCCTTGCCCACCAAAGCGGTCTCAGCAGAGGTGCCAGGGGAAGACCTCAGGCTAGGGCTGCAGACAAGCATAGGAAGAGTATAACCAGCCAGAGGGCACAGAGCCCGTGCCTGACTGCAGCTCTGTTCAGAGACCGCAGTGCACTGATTGTGCACCAAATCTGCGTAGAGAGGCAAAGCCTTTGTCACTTCCTGTGGTCGGGGGTCACACATAGGATTTTGGCCAGTAGACGGACTCCTCAATAGTATGTGGCAAATTGCAGAAGAACTTCTACTATGACCAGAAGTTCATGATAACCAGATCGCCCACTCACAGCTGGAAGAATTAGACACAGATGACCGGCTCTGTATTTCAGACCCTGTTTTTCCTCTCTTACCCATACACCTCTGGCATCAGGTACTTAGCCCACTTTCCCACGCTGAGCGCACCTCTGCCTGTACGTTCTGAGGCTTGTTCTTGGGTGTATTGGCACAGTAAACAACTGGAGCATTCTACAACCATTTCCACGTTGCCAGCAGTAACTCTGAGGCATGTCATATGCCTTCCTCTTACACACACACAAATAACCCATACCTAATTCTCCTTTGCCTGGATCCTAAATTCATTACTTGTGGCCACTCCAGCAGAAGAGAAGCACAAAGGAAGAGGTGTCAAAATCGAATAAGGCAACAATCTCAACCAGTGCGGGTTAAAGCATCCTGTTTTATGACCATTTTACAGCACATACATGACAATGGAATTCACTTCTAAGGACAATGCCAGGGCTTTAGAAGGGACCCGTGTAAGAGAGGGATCTTGAAGATTAAGCGCCATTATTTTCATATTAAAACAGCTTCTATGAGGATAAAGATAATGAATAAATGTAAGTCGTAAGAGTATACTAAAGAACACCTGAACGGATAAAGGAAAAGGATGATGAGATCAAAACTTATTAGTAAGATGAGATGTGGGTGAATTTTCCAACATATTTTTGTAAAAATGACTTTGGCCAAAAAAGCCCTGCTAAAAATGCTAAATTTGTACAAAAAACAACATGAATATTCAAAAGTAAATATTTTCAGAAACTGACTTTCACAGTTTAGAAACTTTTGTAAGGATATGTGTGAGTATGTCTTTTAACACAGTTTTGCAATATTTATAATGTCCTTAGTCTTTAATTTCAAATTAATATGTTCTGTTTACTTGGCAGTACTCTTTGTGAATTTTCCAAATTTACCTCAAATTCTGTGTAAATTATTCAAAACCAAAGTGGCGAAAATCAACTGTTTCCAATGATTAGTGCTGCTCTCTATTTCCTATGTGGATTTTCCATTTTTAAAGTGATTTGTGTCCTCCTTTGGGGGCTGCAGGGGTGGGCCAGGAGGTGAATCGCTGCAGGTGCTGAGTTTGCAGGACCATCAGCAGCCAGAGCGTTTACGCACAGGTCAGGAGGACGTCACTGTCCTCACACCAAGGAAACTCTGCTGTGTGTTAATATAAGCGCCTTGTTTGTGTTCCTGTCCAGCCCCATCACAGTCCCCTCACGGACACTTAATTTTGAGTCTGATGGGTGTGTCCTCCTCTGCCCTCTCTGCCCTAAGCTGTTCTTTCTTCCTGTAGAACTTCCCTATTCTCCAAACTTCCCTCCCCTAAGCTATTTTTGACTAAGTAGTCAAAGAGTCTGAATCAAATCATCAATATTTTTCTGCACATCTTTCTAAACAGCTTCCATTTCCCCTCTAGCTCTGCCTCCTTTCTTTATAATTATAATATACCGAGGGCACATTCTTGCTAGAATCTTCAATATAAACGGAATTTCCCTAGTTCTAACATTTTTCTATGCAGAGAAGCATGGGCTACAATAAAATATAAATTGCCTGAGGCAGTGTTTCTTGTCACAGGCTGTGTACTGTTTAAATACATTTCTTATGGCTATTTGAGTCTTCACTTTTATTACTAGTCATACTTTTTAGTTTTCTAATTAATGATTATCAATGTTTGTCTTATATTTATTTTACAAGGTATGATAGAAAGTTTAGATTTTTACAAGCTAATGAAAATCATATGTCTTATATCCTAACTGCAAAATTATCTTCTTTTATCTTTAACAGCAACTCTCCACACCCACACAACTAAGCCACATAATCTTGTTGCACTCTTCCGCTCCATGTGTTTCAGAAATCTCTGAATATTAGTTTTATCCCTATCCTCCTGTAAAGCTTTGTTCTTTTCAGATAATGAAGTTTATGATTTTTTTTGCAATCTGTATTTTCTTAAACCAGACTTCCTCCAACTTTATTATATTATTTTATTAACACGGAATGGAAAATAAATGAATATGATATTATAATAAACTTATGTCCATATTACTCTTAGGTGCCATCATCTTTATACATTGTCCATTTTGTTGTGAAAACTTATCTGTCACTCAGAAGAAAAAAAAATAACAGGAAATACAAGGCAAGGTCTATGACCAGTGATAAATGTTTTGTTTCCCTTAAAGCATTTGCTTCTCTCAAATATCTGCCTTTGAGCTGATCAGTTCTTAACTCTTCACCACTGAAGTGAGAAGAGTCACAAGAAACTTAATTGCACGACATGTGAATGAGGCCAATAGATCAGAGAAGAGGAAGCCAGGTTAAATCCATTAGCTTTACAAAAGCATCAGACCCTGCCAGAAAAAAAATATTCTAGAAACACATTTGCCAGTTGTGCTCTGTTCACAGTGGGTTCTCTCTGAATCAGTGTTGCACAGTCACCATATAAACTGCAGAGAGACTTTATTTAACAAGTGAAGGTGGCACACAGCAGAGAGTGGCACCCGTGTCCCGTCCTTCCACTCCCAGTTGCTGGCGCTGATGGTGGCTTCCTGCCCTTCTATGCTCACCCGTAGCAGATCTCAGCACATGGGTGTGCTCAGCTCTCAGCACCTGCATCACGTCCTTTAGCCCTATCAATACCTTGCATTTCTCCTGACCTCGTTCTTTTCACCCACTCAGAGAAGTGGGAACAGAAAGATGTAAAGCATAAATCTGTCACATTTGTCTATAGCAGCTTCCTAGTTCAAGATCTTAAATCAAGCCTGGCTTAAGAGTGGGGATATATGGGAAGCGGCTGTGGCTCAATCAGTAGGGCTCCCGTTTACCATATGGGAGGCCCTGGGTTTGGTTCCCGGGGCCTCCTGGTGAAGGCAAGCCCGCCCGCACGGCGTGGTTAGCTGACCCAGCGAGCACAAGCAGCAAGGGGGGGATAAATGAATAAATAAATAAAATCTTTAAAAAAAAAAAAAAAAGAGTGGGGATATAAAAGAAAAATGAGTAAGCTAGGAGAATGTGGCCATAGTTACAACTGAACATGATAATTTTGATAGCAAATTATTTATTAGTGGTGAACCAACTTAACTAGATGTGATTCTACTTTAGCAGAATATATCGCATGCTCTGATTATAGCCATAGTGATGTCACACATTATGTCTGTTAACACAAGGAGAAGCAAACTGGAATTATTTGTTCAACAAATATTTATTGAGCACAGCCTTTTCCTGGGGATTCTGTAATGAACAAAATACCTAAACATTTCTGGCCCAGTGACGCTTATTTTCTAGTGTGTATATGTGTATGTGTGTGTGTGTGTGTGTGCATGCTCTAGGTGGGGAGAATTCAAAACAGACAATAAACAAGATAAATGCATACACACAGACGTATATTAGATGGAGAGAAGTGTCATTTAAAAAAAAGCAAAGCACACATAGAACTAGAAAGCATGAAAAGGTAAGGGGTTTAGGGAAAGAGGCAATGTTTAAATTGGGCTTGAAGAAAATTTCTCTGAGAAGATGATATTTAAGTAAACGAAGCGAGGACGTGAATCGCGGGCAGTGTGGAGCAAGCTGCTGTGCAGTGTGTCATGGGAACACAGACTCAGGCACAATCAGCAAATGCCCACTTTATTACTTATACAGCACAAAGGGTGCAGAAGAGCAGGGGCAGAGGTCCCGTCACCAGGGAGGCAAAACTGCTCGGTCAGAGTCGGTGGCTGGCAGCGCCGCACGCCTCACTTTGTGAAATAGGGGAGAGACACCTGTGCTGTCGGCAGCCCTGCCACCCTGGCAAGCCGCTGGTTCCCAGGTTCTTGGTATGGTTAGGCCTCTTCATCAGACCTGACATCTCTCCCAGGTTGTGGAATGGAAACACCTGCACACAGTAGAAAAGAGGTGGAGGTAGGCAAGGGCTGGGAGGTGGCCATTAGGTGTGTCTATGATTTCCCAGTGGGTAGCTGGGGGAAGAGCATTCCAACTGTGGGAAATGGCAAGGTCAGGGGTCTTGGTGTAATCGAAAGCCCCCTCCCCCGCCACACACACACACACACACACACACACACACAGTGCACCTGAAGCAGAGAAGGAGGGCAGATATTAGTAGGAGATGGTTTCAGAAGGGAAATTATGACCATTGTAAGGTTTTGGCTCTTATCTTAAGTGAAAAGGAGAAAGTCACTGGAGAGTTTCATGCAAAGGAGTAACCTGATCAAACTTAAGTTTTAGTAAATTAATGTTTTCTTCTGAGGTACTGGGGCCAGGGATTGAATCCAGGACCTCATATGAGGGAAACCAGCTCTCAACCACTGAGCTACATCTGCTCCCAAAAAGTGTTTTTTTGCTTTTGTTTTTGTTTTTAAGAGGTACTGGGGATTGAACGTGAAACCTCATACATGGGAAGCAGGTGCTCAAACCACTGAGCTACACCTGCTCCCCTAAATTAATTTTTGGTTCAATGTTGAGAATGGACTGAAGGGGGACAAGAGAAGATGTAGAGAGAGCAGGATTTTTAGGAATATATGTGAGATATGATGTGACATTTTTGGTAGAGGAAATGAGAAGTTGTCAGATACTCTGTGTTTGACCATAGGCAGATGTGTGATGCGTATGCAGGCATGTATATATGTGTGTGTTCATACGTAGTTGTGCAGATCCATGTGTGAAGAAATGCACACTTATGGAAAATAAGTCAACACTGGTTACTAAAAAAAAGATTGTGTTTGTTATGTGAGAACACAAGATGAAGATGATGTCAAGTTTATAAGCAAAGAAACTAGAAATGGGATTACCATAAGTGTCCGGTAAGATGGAAGGAGAAGCAGTTTGGGTTGGAAGATCAATAGTTCATTTTTGGATATTGATGTAAGATTAAAATTAGACATCTAATCATCCAAGCAGGGAAGTCAATAAGGCAACTGGAGATATAAGTCTGGCTGGTGTTTCAGGCTGGACATATAATTTTTGGAGTGTCAGCACATTGAAGGTATGGAAAGGCAAGAGACTTGAGAAGGTCTCTGTATTAGTCAGCCAAAGTGGTGCTGATGCAAGTACCAGACATCTGTTGATTTTTATAAAGGGTATTTATTTGGGGTCAAAGCTTACAGTTACAAGGCCCTAAAGAGTCCAACTCAAGGTACCGTAAGACGTATTTTTTCACCCATAGTCTGTTGCCATGTGCTGACGCAAGATGGCGGGCGATATCCGTGAGGGTTCACTCTTCCTCTTTCCTCTTAAGGCCCCATGGGCCCAGCTTCTTCCAGTCTCAGCTGTAGGCTGGCATAGGACTCAGCTGCTCTGTTCTCTTCAGCTGCAAACTATCAGGCAAATGGCTCATCTCTCTTCCCGGGGCTGCAGGACCCTCTTCCATGTCTATGGGGCTCTCTACCTCTTTTCTCGCATATCTGCTTCTGTATCTACTTCTGCGTGTCTTCCTGATTTGAGTGTCAGTTTATATAGCCCACCAAGGGGGCAGGGACTCAAACTGAGCAGCCCTAACAACATGGTCAAATCCTAGCCCTAATCTTAACATTATTTAATCAAAGTCATCTCAGCGGAATCAAGTACTGTCAAAGGATATCACGCCCAGAGTAACAGACCAGGTTACAAACATAATCTCTCTTTTTGGAGTTCATAAATAATCTCAAACTGCCACAGTCTCCAAGGGGGTAAGCCCCCAAAGTACCCTAAGATTTTGATATCATAAGATGAGGTGGAACCAGGAAAGGAATAAGAAGGAGTCAGGAGAGAAGACCAGGAGAGTGGAGTCCTACAAGGCATGTGAATAAGTGTTTCAAAGAAAAGAGCATGATCAAATGCTTCAAATGTTGTCCGTAGGTCAAGTAAAGTAGGTTCTGGGGATTGATTTGTGGATTTAGTAATATGGAAGCCACTAGTGCCCCAGATGAAGGATGTTTTTACAGAAGAGTGAGGTCAAATGCTTGATTACAAAACAGAGTGTGAGAACAATAGTAATTGAAGTAACAGGGAGTATAAGTCAATGCTATTAAAGAGAACCAAGGGGAGCTTGAGACAAAAGTGGTGAGAATGGAATACCTGCATTTTCTTTCTTCTTTTTTAATTTTTAATTTATGAAAAATGAAAGTGTGCCTGTATACTGATTAAAATAACCCAAAATAACGATTCAGGACAGAGGGTGGAACACTGCTGGAGTAATATTCCTGAAGAGCTGTGGGGGTTGGGAACTATCCAGTCCCAAAGTGACTTTGTTGGGCTCATGGCTCATGTAGCAAGAAATAAACTCTCTCTTGCACAAAAATTACTAGCAGCTATTTCTCTTCTACTTTAGTGGCATAGTGCAGCCAAGCAGCTAAAGGTGGTAGTGAAGCTTATCTTGGTAGTGAAGTAGCTTGTGAAGGTTGTCTTTTAACCGTTTCTATTTTCTCAGTGAAAGAAAGAACAAGACAACGAATTGAGAGTAAGGAGGGGGAAAAGGAGTGTTAGGAAGTTTTCAGAAAAGGTATGAATTTAAGAACAGGAGAATGAATGAATGAGGAAAATATAGCATGACTGTTAAGCACTAAGAACCACTTAAATTAAGAGTTGCATATTTGAAATGAGACACATCAGTATGATTGTCTAGTTTTCTCCACATGGTCAGCTGATTAAGTGTAGATGTAGGGTAAGAGAAGAGTTGGATTTATTCAAGCTTAAGTTTTTCCTATCTCAGAACCAGGATGGGAGAAAAGGGCAATTAAGTTGAAGATCTATTCAAAGAAGTATTAATAATAATTTCTTTTGGAATATAAGCAGGTAAGATAGGAAGGGAGGTCATGAGTCATGGGTAACAGTGAAAATGTAGCATTCAATAGAATATTGGTCCCAGTCAGGTCAATGGAGTATAGGCTTATGGGTGCCAGATGCTGTTAGCTGTAAGAAAGAGCAATCTTCATCAAGCACAATGCTTGAAATTGCAATTATGGTATGGCAGGCAACCCTGGAGAAGCTGAGATAGGATTCGAGGAGAAGGGTCTATTACATTTTGGCTACATCCCCTCCCTCTATAATGGCACCCTGATATTCCTTTGAGAAAGAACACTCTCACCTCATAGTTAGCTATGAGGATCAGGTGGCATTGACTTCTTTCACACATAGGTTTAGCTCCTGATTATCATCAAGTTTGTTTCCATTTCCCATCATAGAAAATGAAATGCCAATAAATATTTACTGAGATTTCAGGGTAAAAGAAGCTTCCTCTCTCTTGCACAAAAATGACTAGCAGTTGTTTCTCTTCTACTTTAGTGGTATGTAAAGAGAGTTCTTGAAGGAACTATAGGAAGCCACTATGAAAAGCTGACTCTAGTAGTTCGAACGAAAGAGAGAGAGAGAGATCCTGGGTCCATGCTGATGTTATTTGAGCCCATGGATTAGGCCTTGCCTGAAGAACTGTCCCAGAATCTTTCAGCAGTTTAGGGCTGATATTATATTCTTTCTCTTATTAAACCAGCTTACTACATTCTGAGAGGAGAATTTTAAATAATCCGCGAAAATTTTATTTTGCAAAATTTAGCTGTTTCACACTCCTCTGAAGTAGAAATCATTGACCTGAGCTAAAGACATAGAGAGACATCTTATAATATGTGATCTGGGAACAAGTTGAATCTATCCCTGGGTATATCAGGAGATTTAAACAAACTTAGTTAGGTTAATAATTATAAAGGAAAAATATGTGGAGTCACTAGGCATGCTGAAGAAATTAATACTTCCTCTGTACATGTCCAACCAATTAACTGGAAGTTTAGAGAGCAGGATCTGCAGACAGAATTACATCTTTATGAACGTCTTTTTCTCCCTTTCAGAAAGAACATGCCAGGGAGTATTTCCTAAGGGGGGATACCCTCTTCCTAAGAAAATGTCATAGCCGTTTGATTTACTGCAATTTCTGGAGATAATTCAAGCCTGCACAGATCCTGCTAAACCTATTTGCTGTAATGGGCTATTTATGTTTGCATCTCAAGATTAAATCCTCACATAATTCTCTTTCAAACCTCCAAAAATATCTTCTTGATCTTAAAACAATTAAAATGAAAGAAGTCTCCTACATCTGTCCTTCTGTTAGATTAAACCCATCCCAATGCCCAACCGATTCACTGTCAACCTCCCTCATTGCACCCATGTTAAAACTGCAATCTCAGCAGTTTACGGCTTGGTAAACATGTCAAAACAGTGTTATATCTTCAGAAATAAAACTTGAAACCTCACTGAGTTCTGAAATATCCTTTGTCAAGGGCATAGCTATGGATATTTTTCCTTCTGAAATTCCAGAAAAGATGTTTCTTCTTCTTGTCAACTTTGTTCACTTGTCCGTCATTCTTTTTATTCATTTATAAAATACTACATTTACTAGGTGCTGGATGCTAAGGATATAGAAATGGAAATGCTTGGTCCTCTCCTTTCAAGCAGATCAAACTTCAGGAGAAACACAGACACACACACACACACAAACACTCACACAAAATATTACATTGCAGTGTGATAAGATCCTTAAGTCTGCAATCTCAAGGTATATGGAAACAGAAAAATTGTGATTGAATCAATAGTTTTATATTTAACATAGTATGTAACATCTATAGAAAGTAAAATTCATCTTTTTTATTACTTTATAAGGTTCTTAAGATTATTTATCCTCAACAGAAGCCACAAGCCACAAACACAAGCAATGTTTGCTCCAAGGTGACTGCTGTGATTAGGAGCCTAAATTAGGAGTAAGTGCTCATTGGAACGTAGGGAGTCAAAGCCTGAGGATGCTTGCTCCACCTGTTACTCTCTCCTAACGGCTCTGATCGTGGTCAACTACTTGCAATATTATTGCACCATTTTTCAATCTCTGCCTGCAGGAGCGTAACACAGTCACTGACACTTTTTTTGCAATCTAAGTTGATATAGACAAGCATTTTTGAAGGCAGCCCTAAGGCCAAGAAGAGTATTTATATCTGCTGCCATTCAGAGAATAACTGAGCCAATAAAGCACTCAATAGATTTTGCACTTTTCCCATTATGTTTCTGGGCTTCCTATGGGTATTTTATGAAAGACTGTGGGTGTTCTTAATCAAGGGAAACAACATATTTCTTCCATCATTCTGTGACTTGTCACGTTTTCATTTAAACAGATTTCTTGTCAAGTAATATTGAAGTTTCAAAAATATTTTCTCTATCTACCATAACATGTACTACAACTCTACTGCAGTCATAGTCATTCATCACATTCAAATTAATTTTGATTGACTAGGAAATACACTGTAGTTTTCCACATAAAGTCTCATTACTGTAAGTCTACATGAAATCCAGTCGTGGCCCATACAGCGAAAAAGCAAGTCCCTAGTAAAGCTCCAGTGTGTGTACAAACTCCAAGTGTCCTTAAAGTTGAAATGTGTGAGTCCTGAAATGTCTAAGGGGCTATTCTACTCAACATTAATTGGATTTCTTGTACTTCAGTATGGGAAACTTTTACCATCTGAATGCTCCTGACATCCCCAATCCTTGATACTTACAAAATAGATGATAGATATAAGGTAGGTAGGTCAGTAGATAGACAGACAGACAGAAGAAACAGGGGGAAACAAGAAATTAGTATACCAATATCGATACAGAATACAAACTACCAATAGAATTTTATTTTAAGGATTTGAAATCTCCTTTAATTAAAGAATTTTTAAAGTAAGGAATTCATTACAGTCTCATCCAATTCAGAATTAAGAATGAAAAATAGCATAGGGCTATTGTAGGGTGGATGAGAGCTAACAAGGGGCTACTTAATTTAGAGTAGTATCAGGAAGAGAAGTGTTCCAAAGAACTTGCATTCTCCTACTGCAAATAACACTACATTCATAATTCTGCTCAAATATATCTATAATCAGGGCAAATAGTGTTTTGTGTTTTTTTTGCAATGCTTACCTTTTTCTCTATTTTCATCATACCTTGATGGAAGATTGCAAAACATAGATTTCAACGGCTCTAAAGTCAACCTTAATTTTCTTTTTGATTAGTAGGTGACAACTTTTGTAGGCCTAGATGTCTCCAGAATCTCTGACTGATGTTTTTTCTTAACTTACTCTTTATGTGCAAAGCTAGTGGAGGACAAAAAGTAGAACTTATGTTGCTGTTTGAATGACAAAATTCTATTTTTCTTTGCATTTTATTGTTTCTGAGAAATAGGTGGTACAAGAAATTCCTTTCTTAACAGGATATACTTTATTTTGATGTTGATGAATTACATTGTTAGGTTAAATTTTCTGAGATAATAATCTGCCATTATGCAACATTTAGCAAGTGCAACTTGAAATAGTCACAGAGATCGAAGCCTTCAATCACAGGTCACTGCAGCAGTGATAAATCCTTCATACAGGAATTACTTGACTGATACTCTTCATGGATAGTTGGAAGGAAGATAAGAAGAAGATATTAACAACACTTTCTATATGGTTTTAGTAAACCGATAAACACAGGAGGACTATGACAAGTGATCCCAACAATCAAATCTATCAAACTGTGGAAAACTGAAACTACTCTTCAAAAACAGAAGTGAAGCTGGAAAATCCGCTGAGTTTGCTGATTTCAAATATTCCTTTTCACGTTCTCAGAATTGTAAAAATAAAATTTAATACCATGTATCAATCTAGAAACTCTAAATTGCAGCTTACATTATTATAAGGCTTTTATCTCAAGAAACAGGTTTAAATTTTTATAAGGAATTAAATACAAACTTAGATTACATAATATGATACACAATTATGGCTTTTTTAGATAGTGAAAAACATTCAATGTGATCAGAACAGATAGTTTGTTCTTTTATCATTGTTTCATAATTTTTAAAACATTATTTTTTTGATGAGTGGGATTCACTGACCCCAGCGACATAGAAATTCAGCACTACCAATGATGCCTAACTTCATAATGGCTGAGAACTCAAAAGCATTGAAATGTTTCAGATTTCCAATATGCTTAACAGATATATTTTACATTCCATTTATTTTTTTTTATCAAATTCTGAAATATTTGTAATAGGTCCTTTGGTTGATGCTTTAAAATCAATATGAAAATTTGAATTATTTTAAGTGAGTGATGAGAATCTGAAAATATTTGAAGACATGAATAATGATAAAAGTTAAGGGAAGTGAATTAAGATGACTTAGGCCAGAGAATGAAAGTCCAAATTTATGCACTTGAATTTAGACAATCTCTGCGAAACAAATGACAGAAACCTAGGAGGCAGTATAAAAAATGAAGGCAGCCTCCTTGTATAGGATCATGTGTTAATTCATCCCCAAATAGGGAAACTATATGCATCAAAGTTTTCAAGCGTCAGTGACCCAGATGCCAGCTTCTCGCCTGAGCCATGGAACGCGGTTCCTCCATTCTTGGTTTGACGTGTTCCATAGCTGCTCAAGTTTTCAGACACTTGGCAATACTCACTGAGGACCTGTCATGCAATCTGGTCAATGACAATTCTGCTGAAGAAGAAAAAGTCCCTGCATTCATAGAACTTACGTTCTAGTGGCAGAGAAGAAAAAAAAAAGGAAACATATAATGCTAAGTATTGACAAGTGCTATTGAGAAAAATGCCAAACGCCATGGGGATAAAGAGAGAGACGTAAGGAGAGCACTTTTTAAAGGAAGGTTCACCTGAGGAGCTGCTCTACAAGCAGAGAGGACTTGGCGGTGTGACCAGCAGGTGTGACTGGTAGAGACCTGATGTGGGAAACGGGCAAGAGGGGCTGACATGGGGTAAAAGGGGGGCAGAGCGCTGGGGCATAGGGTGAGAGGGTTCCCTCAGGCCAGACCCTATTACTGCACATCACCAAATTCAAGTCAGCAGGGACCTTACCGTGGCCTGCAGATCTATAAAGGGTTTGCAATTCCTCTCTGAAAACCCAAGGAAGTACTTTAAAATTGAAATCTAAAGTTAAACAGTATATTGAAATAGTATTTTGTAATACTTGTTGCTAATCACAAGCTTGGTTATGTAATCTTTTCATGAGGACGTATTTGCAAATGAAATTTATTCACTTCTTAGTTTCATCTCCGTGTATCTGGTTCCAGCAGTTGACTATGGTGATATTGGCCCTGAAATCAGTGCTAGAGGCACAGTTTCTGCTTTCAAGGAACTCCAGTAATAAGTTTTGTTAGGGAAACACAAGGTGTTAAGGAAAAATGAGACCGCATTCTGCGTTTCCCCTTATAGGAGTATCAAGCTGCATTAAAATTTAGTTGTTTCTAAGTCACTTCTCCTCATTTGTAGTTTTGTTAGGAAAAGGTGTTGCCTGGCTATTTTGTTTTTGTGTTCCTGCCTCAGAGTAGAGTGCTTTAAACATAATAAGCATTCAATAATTATTTATTGCCGGCATGAGCAAGCTGATAAATTACAACAGATCCACCAATCACAAGGCAGTACTATAAGGGTAGTGGGACACAGCCCGGGCTGAGGAAGTGGCAAAGGTCTTTAGAGAGCGCCAGAAAAGAATCTTGAGACACTCAGAGAGAGAGGAGGAATCTCAGAGAGGAGAGGGTGTGTGTGAAGGCACGTGGTTTAACACGGGAAGCAGGTGCTCAACCACTAGCCACACGGGCTCCCTATCCCAGGACTTTTAATTCTTCCTCTGTTACCTGAGCAAGGGGACTGTATAAGAAAGTGGTTGGTGAAAAAGAAGCGGCTTGTATGTCATGCTAAGGAGTTTGTATTTTGTACTGAATGTGATGAGGACTTGCCATTGCAGCAAGATCACTGTAGAGGGAATGAAGAGAATGTTTGGAAGGCAGCAAGGAACAAGGCTAGAAATCTCAGCTTGGAGGTACTAACAGCACTCCAGATAAAATAATAAGCATTGTGATAACGAGGCAGAAAGAGGACTGAAAGATATTTAGTGTATTAAGATATTTGATTTTCTTATGTTGAACCAGCCTTGCATATCAGGAATAAATCCCACTGGGTCGTGATGTATAAGTCTTTTATATGCTGTTGGATGTGATTTGCAAGTATTTTGTTGAGAATTTTTGCATCTATGTTCATTAGAGAGATTGGTCTCTAATTTTCTTTTCTTTACCTGGCTTTGGTATTAGGATGATGTTGGCTTCATAAAATTTGTTGGGTAATTTTCCCTCCTCTTTGATTTTTTGGAAGATTTTAAGCAGGATTGGTGTTAATTCTTCTTGAAATGCTTAGTAGAGTTCGCCTGTGAAGCCATCTGGCCCTGGACTTTTCATTTTTGGGAGAAAATGAAACTTTTGGCTGGTTTGTATTCCTGGGAATAAGGTGAGTCTTTTGTAGACAGCATATGGATGGCTCATGTTTTTTTAACCATTCTGTCAGCCTATATACCTTTTGAATGGGGAGTTTAATCCATATATATTCAATGATTAATGTAAATGCATTATGTACTTCCACCATTTTCTTCTTTGATTTTCATGTGTCATATCATATTTCCATCTGTCTTTTTACTCTTTTGGTTATCCTTTCTGATATTCTTTCTTCTATACTCTCCTTCAAGCCCCTTTCTCTTGCCTATTTCTTTCAGGCTGTAAGAATTCCTTTAACATTTCACAAATATGGATTCTTTTTTACAAACTCTTAGTTTCTGTTTGTGAATATTTTATACTCACCTTCATATTTGAAGGACAATTTTGCTGGCTAAAGAATTCTTGGCTGACAATTTTTCTCTTACAGTATCCTAATTATATCCTACCATTGTCTTCTTTCCTTCATGGTTTTTGATGAGAAATCTGTGTGAAGTCTTACTGGGTGTCCCTTGTATGTAATGATTCGTTTCTCCCTTGCTGCTCTCTGTGTTTTCTCTTTATCTTTGATGTTTGACATTTTGAATAGTATGTATCTTGGGGTAAGTCTATTCACATTTATTCTGATCGGGGTACACTGCACTTCTTGGACATGTAAGTTCATTTCTTTCATGAGAGTAGGGGAATTTTCAGCTATTATTTCCTCATATACTCTTTCTGTACTTTTTCCCTTCTCTTCTCCTTCTGGAACTCCCATGACACGTATGTTGCTGTGTTTCATATGATCATTCAACTCCCTAAGCCCTTGTTCAATTTTTTCTATTCTTTCTTCTCTTCAATTTCAGCTGTTCTGTCTTCTTTATCACTTAGTCTTTCTTTTACCATTTTGAGTCTGCAGTTATATGCCTCTAATGTTTGTTTGTTTGTTTTAATCTTACCTATCCTGTCTTCATTTCCATGAGCTCTGTTACTTTTCTATTCATGTCTTCAAATTCTTTGTGCTTGCTCAGTGTCTTCTTGATGCCCTTTACTCTTTAGCCATATTGTCTTTCAATTCATGGATTTGATTTTGGAAACTTGTGTACATCTCATTGATTAGTCGTCTCAAATCCTATGTCTTTTCTGGGGCTTTGATGTATTCCTTTCCTTGGGCCATTTCTTCCATTTTCTTAGTATGGCTTGCAATTTTTTGTTGATGTGTATGCATCAGCTCAATTTCTCTCTCTTTCATAAGGCTTTAGTGGCAGGAGGCTGTGTGTTGCTGGTATTCTTTGATTCTTGGATCAACTTTTTCTGGGTCTTTAGGATTGTCCCTGATAGTTGCTCAAAACTGGGCCCTGGCCCCAGTAATAGGTTGCAGACCTGCTTCCTAGGGTGTTGGGGAGGGAGGTTTTAAAGGCCAGAACTAGCCTCTCTTGTTTACTTTTAATTTCTTCATGTGCACTTCTTTGGCCACCAGCAGATGGTGATCTTTGACAGCCCTTTCAGTCCAATGCCTGGTTGGAGTGTGTTTGCTGTAGCACAGAGTGGACCAATGTGGTAGAGGATCCTGCCTGGAGACTAAGAGCCTCTTAATTCAAACTTTCTCAGGCAGCTCTCCAACATTTGCTGGCAGCTCCCTCCCTTTTCCAGGAGGATCCACTCACCTCTGTGTCCTCAACGACCAGTCCTGGTCAGTGGAGAGGGAGATTGAGAGGGTGGGATCTCTTTAGTCCCTTGCCAGCTCCCAAGGCAAACCATAGCATGGCCCCACCCAGCCTGGAAGGGCTCCTGGGACACAGCAGACCTTTTTTTGTGTTAAAAACTGAGTCAGCCTTAGGCTGTGTTCCTTTCTCTCCCCTTTCCTGGGGAGGTGGATCCCTGGGCCCCCTTTGGGTGTAGCCACTGCCCAGAGCCCTGAGAACTCAAAAGTGTCTGTAGGTGGGGGAGTTTTGCTGGCAATTGCAGCTGTGGCTTTTAACTCACGTTTTTGCCATCACCAGTTCTTTTCCTTTGTCCCTCTCTCTTCTGGGTGGTGTCCAGCCTTGCCCTGGTGCCCTAAACCCTAGTCATTTTCTACCTGTCCTCTAGCTATTTTTCTGGGAAAGAAAGAGAGTCCCTTGTCTTTCTAGTCTGCCATCTTCCCAGAAATTCTAGCGCTTCCTTTTGAGTCTTCCTAAGAGTTTCTATCTTTCTGCTTATGTATTCCTCTGTTTTTTGCATGTTTCTACTCTTTCCATTACTGCCCTTAGCACATTAATCATAGTTATTTTAAATTCCCAGTGTGTTGATTCCAATATCTCTGCCACTTCTGAGTCTAGTTTTGATGGTTGCTTCATCTCCTCAGACTGTGCTTTTGCATTTTAGTACGACTTGTAATTTTTGTTGAAAGCCCAACATGTTGTACTGGGTAAAAGTAAATGAGGTCAGTGGACCTTCTCTGTGAGATTTTCAGTTTTTTGGGCTGAGAGTTAGGGCTGTCTTTATTATTTCCTTTAACTATAGTTGTCCAAGGCTAACCTTTCTCCTGGTTTCCTTGTTTACATGTTTTCTTTCTTTTTTTTTTTTTCCCTAGAAGCTACATCTTAAATAGGGTCTGGGCCTTGCAGTTCTGTCAGTTGTAATCAACCTACTGTTGTGGGGTAAGGGGTGGAGGTGGCAGAAAAGTTCTATAATCCTATGATCCGACCTGGTTTTAGAGTGAGCCTGCATTCCTGAGGTATAAGCTTCACAAGTGCGTTTCAGCTCTTCGTTTTCCCTTTACATAAAACAGGCAGCTATAACGGACTGGACTTGGGTATTTCCCTCCACCTAGGCCAGCTGGGCTCTGGTAAAACCCCAACCCATTACTTCTGGTAGCATAGCTTCTCTTGTCATCAAGGAGAACAGAGTGCTGTGGGGTTCTTTGAAAATGGTTACTTTCCCCTGAAATTGCCAAGAGCATGAGGGGATTTTTCTCAGCTCTTCTGGTGAGAGCCTGTTTGGGCTCCTGGAGGTAAAACTCATGAATATGTGAAGGGCCTGGAAGTCCAAGCCTACCAGCAAGTTTACCTCTCAAGATATTCCCTGCTTATTCTCTAGAAATTAGTCAACTGCTTTTTATGTATTCTGATCAGTTTCTATTACAAAAGTGGTCTCTGCTCCTGTTAAACTGGGGTCTCTGTATCTCTACTTTTCGGATGGTGGTTTACTCTGTGACCTCATTTCTCTGAGGCATCTAAGAAGAGTTGGTGATTTTCAGTTTGCTCAGCTTTTTCCTTGTAGTGAGGATGAGAGTGACAATTTCCAACCCTTTTACATGTTGGACTGGAAACTGGAAGTCAAATATTACTTAAAATATATTGCCATAATATGCTTTGTGACTACCTACATTTTTATTAAAAAGAACTTCACTATTAACTTAAAATGTGCAAAAGATAATCTCGTTAAATAAAATTCTTAAGAAGATCCTCAAACAAACAAAAAACAATCTTATATGCACTAGTATGGATTATGTGGGAAGAAGCAAATTATATGGGGAAATATAGAACAAATTTTTGATACAAGAACATGGATTGCTTTAAATGTCTTGCTAAGATTTATTCTGTTTTTTTAATTTAAGAAGTAAAACAATCTCACTTTATTAAAGAAAAGCTAACTCTAGTTGCAATGTAAAATGGGATGGAATACATGCATTGCCAGAGGCAGGATCATGAGTTTAGGTGGTTATTGAAGGATATAGCTATTGTGGATAGGCCCAGCTATAAATAACGATTTCTTGGTGAAGCAGTAATAACAAGGATAAAAAAGCCTGTAAAGTATAATCCACACTTAGTGGCAATTCTACAAAATGTGTTCATCAATTGTAACAAATGTACCACACTAATGAAGGATGTTGTTAATGAGGGAAAGTGTGGGAGGGGTAGGGACCAGGACATATGGGAATCCCCTATATTTTTTATTTAATATTTATATAATCTAAGTACCTTTTTAAAAAGATAAAAAAAAATTTATTATAAAAAATAGCTGGGTGCAGGAATGAGAGAAATTGTGAAATAAAACAGTCTCAAAATGGTAACTGGATGTAGGAGATGAAGAAAACCCAGAAGAGTCAGTTGTGATTTTGAGTAGGGAACTCCAAAATCTATTTATGTTCCCCAAAAACATTTTTTTGGGCTATATACCACAATATTTAACTGCCTTCTGGACGTTTGTATGGATATTTCATCAGCATTTCAAATTTGTTGTTTCCCAAATAGAACTATTTCACCATCATGATACTATTTATTTCCTCCCCACACTCTCATCTGTTCTTGAAAAGCATATGCATTATGCTGTTGTTGTGGGGAGGGTTCTACAAACGCCATTAGATTGTATTGACTGATTGTGTTGTCTAGTTTTTTGATATTCATGCTGATATTCTGCCTAGTGGTTCTATCAATTACTGTGAAAAGATTGTTGAAGTTAGCAATTACAATTCTGAATTTGCTATGTCTCCTTTTAGTTCTGTTAGTTTTGGTTCCTGTATTTTAAAGCTTTGTTGTTTGGTGTATATATAATTATACGTAATGTTTTCTTGTTGAATTGCTCTTTTTATCAATCTGTAATGTATTTGTTTGTCACTGGTAACTTTCTTTGCTCTGAAGTCTATTTAGTCTGATATTAATATAACCAAAGAGATTTATTTGAAGTAAATCTCTTATGGACAGTGTATAATTGGGTCATGATTTTTTATCCTTTCTGCCAATATCTGTATTTTAATTGGTGTTTTTAAGCTATTTACATTTAATGTAACTATTGCTATGGAAATGGTCAGATATAGTAAAAAAAAGATTTCGTCATGAAGTACTGCTCTTTACACAGTCTTTTCTTCCCCTTTTAGAGTCTTTTAATGGTAGCTTTGTATATATTGACCAAGGTTCTAATTATAAATAGTGGGAAGAATAGGGTGGAGTGTGCTTGCTCCATCCTTTTAGCACTGGAAATCTCATGTACTCATCTTGTATTCCTAAAGAAAATAAAAAATTAACATGGCCATCCATTAAGTTGAGAAACCAGTACCTAAGTTTGAAGGTAGATTCTGTTTTGTTTTCTTCATCCTCAGTGTCTTTGCTGAATTTCAAGCACTGTTTGTTTCCTGCACTGATTACTCTAAAATAATAGTGAATGCTCTCTTTGTTTCCAATATTTTCCTTCTTCAGCCTCTTCTCTAAAGAGCAAGCAGAGTGATCTACCTAAACTGAAAATCTGGTCATATTATTACTTTACTTAAAAATATTCAATGCATTCCCATTTCATTTGGGAAAATTTTCAAAAATCTTTATAAGTTGTTTATCATCTGTACCCCCTTACATCTTCAAACTCATTCATGCTTTAACACACTCTGTTTGAACTCTAAGGAACTTTTACTTCCTACCTTATCATGATTTTCGCCCCTCCTTGACACTCTTCCATCCCCTTTCCCTGGATAGTTACAACTTATACTCAGATATTAATGTAGATATCACCACCTCCAGAAAGACATAGCCTGTCTCCTGTTACGATCCCTAAAGAACTCTTCGTGTAGCACTTATCACTCAATATTAGTTGATGTAATATCTTCTTCCATAGAGTGTAAACTTAATGGGGAAATCACAACTTCAATCTGTTCATGTCTATCCTGAGAAGTTGGCACTGAGTAAGTTCTCAAAAAATATTTGTTTGGATAAATGAATGTGCAAATCAAAGGTTTTGAGTCTGAGTGACTAAATAGATAATAAATTTAGGGAACCAAGTAAGAGATTGTTTCCTGGCATGAGGTGGAGTTAGAAGATTTAGAGGAATCTTTTCTTTGTACTTGATGACTTTGTTGTGGCAAGAGCACTTCCATATTTATATACATGTGCGAGTGTGTGAGTGTGAGCGTGTGAGTGTGAGCATGTGAGTGTGTGGGTGTGAGTGTGAGTGTGTGAGCACATAAGCACTTGAATGTGAGCGTGTGAGCATAAGTGTGTGAGCATGTGAGAATGAGCGTGAATGTGAGCATGTGAGAGGGAGCGTGTGAGCGTGTGAGCATGGGCATGTGAGTGTGAGTGTGTGAGTGCACCTGTGTGGTGGTTTTCTACATGAGCAAATTGCAGATAGTCCTATGCATAACCAAGGATAATAACACTTGAAAATATTTTAAATTCCTGGGAAAGAAATTCTTCTGGCAACGTGGAGTCTGGCCATATTTATTTGAAAAACATACTCTGTTATAAAAGGTTGAAATATAGACATGTAACTGAAAATCTAGGAGGGCAGAGGAATTTTGCCAAGGTCAATAACACATGAGAAAAATACAGCCTCCTTAAATGAGTTGGATTATTGGGTGAAAAGTATTGTTTGTCCTTGGGCCAAAGATTTCTGAAACCCAGCGTTGCTTTGGGGTTATCTTTCCAAAGCCTGATTTTCACAAAACTTAATTTTTTTAGTTATTGAAGTGTAACAAACAAGAACTTGGTATAAAAATGTGGGGAAGTAATTATTTCTAAGAAACACATGTAGATACTGAAATATAGCTGTTGGTTCCAGTAACGCCTCTTTTGAAGCTGAGAGTATTAAGCAATTTATATGGAAAGTGCAATAAAGATAATATGCATTGAATGCTTCAGAAATTGGGAAAAAAATAATGAATCTGAGTAGGCAGGGGACTTATTTGTTAGAAGCACAGGTCTTTTGTAATTGGAAGTGAAGGTAAATACTGCATTACAGACAAGATGCTACATTAGCAGAGAGCTAATTTAATGAAACTTCAATTCAAAATATGAGGTTTCTATTAAGTTTTAATTTTTTTATTAGTAATCTCAGCAATGAATAAGCCTTAGAGTTGAAACCTCACAAAAATCATAGAAAACAGTAGAAATGTGTGACTAATAAATATTCAGTTTCCAAAGTCCACCAGCTAAAACAATAAGACTCAACAAGGAAAAATACAAGCTAAGCCAAAACAAAATATTGCTTTGTTGTTTTTGGCTCCAGTGAGAGACACCCTCAAATGCAGAGCTCTTCTAAAACTAGTTTAGAGTTTAGAGTTTAGCCTAGGGGTCAGCAGACTGTGGCCCAGAGGCCAAATTTCAATCTACTTTTTGTTTTTGCAACTATCGTTTTATAGGAACACAACCATGCCCATGTTTGCTTATCATCTATGGAAGCTATTGGCATGGCACACAAAGACTAAAATACTTACTCTCTGGTCTTTAAAGGGGAGCATTTGCTGAGCCCTGGTGAAGCCTAAAGGTTTGAGAGAGTATCTGCTCTCTCATGAACTCAGATTCAATTTCTCGGGCTTTCGAGCTCTTTGACTAGCCATATGGTTCCAGAGATAAAATCACACTTAGACAGTGTATCAGCTAGAGTCCTACCAGGAAATTTGGGTCACTCAAAGTAGGATTATTCAAAGAAGTTTTCATTAGCAAAACAATCACTCATAAAAGCAGAGGTGGAGCGTAAGGAAAACAGTAAGAAATGTGTAGTAAGTTTGGAATAGCGATAGGCAGAGCGGATGTTGCCACGGCAAGGCCCAGACGTGAAGAAGGAAAGCAGCAGTTCCCAGAACAGAAGGGTGTGGGCCTGGTGGAGGAGAAGGTCTTGAGAGGAGCCTTTGGTCCAGCACCGGCAGTGTGAGGGACATGGCGGGAGAGAGTCAGGCAATAAGCCATTGAACGCACTCTCTTCCCTCTCTCTACCTCTTACTGTGGCACCCTTCTGGGAATCAGAACGAAAGCCAGAGGGCATGAAAACCATGAATTCCTTCATACAACTCAACCTCCTAGGACAAAGAGCAGCAGGAAGAGGGCTGGAAAGTGGATCAAGGACTGAAGAGGAATAGAAAGGCACACATGGCCGGAAGAATGAGTGTTTTAGTGTAAATAGATCCTCACCAGCCATTAATAAAAATAACCAATCAGTGAATTTCAATTTCATTAAATAGACTAGCATTGTGTGTGTGTGTGTGTGTGTGTAAGGCCAAGAAAGTAGAAAGAAATGGCTGAGGAGATTCCACACACACAAACACACATTGTGGAATTAAACGGAAATAGTATAAATGGAATTTAACTTTTTCCCCTAAATATGAAAAATCCTGACATGATTCATTCCAGGTTCTCTGTTTATTGAATATGTTCAGAAAACAGCAAAGATAACAAACCTTGCATCCATGTTCTTGCCAAATCTAAAGCGATTGAAGGAGAGAATTTCAATTGTGGCTGTGACCAAATTCTAATAACGACATTAAGTTTTGTTTATGTATGCTGCAGCAAATATAAATTATACCATCAATCTGCAAGGTGCACCCTTGAATGTTTATATTTATTTTGCAAGCATTTATTCTCCACTTAATTAGGTTAATAAGGACACTCTCTCTCATAAGTTCCACCTAATTCTTTTTCTTAGCCATGGCATCACAGGTTGTTCCCCCAAGGATTTCCTTTAGATATTTCATAGAGTCAGATAAATTGGAAATGGCTTTGATATGGGCAAAAAAGTTTACTGGTAGCTCTCTTCCAGGCTGTCTTCACCTTTCATTTTCTTTGAAATAGCTTATTAATTCACAAGTTGTATAAAACTGATAGTACTCCAAATGATTTTGTCGTTAGAGGTGTATATGGATAGATAAACTCTATCCAGGGACAAGCAATTGATTATGGCCTTGCGAATATTGACCAGTTGTACATCTATTAGTAAATTTAGTTCAGCATTTTTCATTGCCTAATATATATGTGGTTTCTTGAATTCTTCTTGGAACCATTTGGAACACTGCTATTTTCCTCATTCACTGATGAGTTAAATTAAGTATTTAACACATGTTTCTGTTTGTATGAAAGTCATGATTTTACCATTTAAAAAATTATCCCTTACTGATTGCATGACAAAACCAAGGGTCATGATTTAAACCAAAGAAGGCACATTCGTTTCTTAAGAAGCTTTAAAAGATATTGCTGATTCCCTAGACGGTGGAAGAAGGATTGCTTAGGAACAGTTCAAGTAAACATCAATTTAAGCACCACAGGCTTGATGTGTCAAGCTGATAAAGGAAACAACTTAAAAAGACAAACACATACAATGCTTCTTAACTTATCTGTGATTTTTATGATCAACTACAGTATTTTAAAAGCCTGCTGTGCAGTGCTGCTAAAATACCTCAGAGAATGACAGGGTATGATTTCTGTTCTGTATTTTACGGTAGAGAGAAAAATAATTTTATTGTTGTTTGAATATTTTTATGCACTTACATCATGCTTGGTCTCTTTATCATGAAAATCTTGGTTTCCTACTGTTCTGTACTGTTATCAGGTTAAGAATAAAAGGTTTACATCTCATGTAAGATTACTTAGGTTTTTACCAATTTTAAAGGTATCATCTATATCCTGCAGTCTTAGAGTGAATTTGGCAACATCGTCAATCACTTCCCAGTTTCCCTGTATACTGGTATATATAAATAAGCTGAATGCAAGGATGCTTTGTCTATAGTTACAGAGAGAAATGTTTTTCTTTGAAATTTTTTTTCATGTAAACCATCCCACATATATATTTGATAATTGTCCAAAGGTTTATCCAATGACACACACCTATACATACATACATGTGTGTGTGAGTGTGTGTATGATTTGGCATGGGAATTATGCTTAATGCCATAAACTATAGTTATATAAGATGGAAAACTAGATATAAAAACTCATGTGTATTCAAAATTGCTTGGTAAGTAGCACTGTGGTTCAAACAAATACAAACAGTAATTGGCTAAGATTTAATCTAATAACCCTTTAGAATGGACATGCAAGCAAATAGTAAAAGAAATAATTTATGTCAAATGTTAATGCTAAATCTTATTAAGAATTTAGGCAGAAGAAGTGAAGTAGGCTTAGCTACAATGGGATTAGTTAAAAATCTTAGTTCATAAAAAAAAATTCAGTTCATCCTCATTCTCTACAGATGAAAAAACTTTGAATTTATTCTTGTGGATTGATAAAAATAAACACAATCTCAAACACCTCTCATTTAAATAAATGGTGATTTGTTACCTCTAACTAAATGAACAAAATCATCATCCATATATTATTCTCAACATCAGAAATGCAAGCCAGCTTTATCATAAGGTCAGAATCTGTAGCAACTTAATGCTCTTTGCTCTGTGACTCTCAATGAGTCCTCATTAGCCCAGGAAGGTAGCCAAAAAGTTAAGAGGCTGATGAATGGGTAGTGATGAACAAATAGGTCCGTTGACCCTGACTCTGGTTACTTAAAAATGTCATTTCTGTCAGATTAATAGTTTCTCCTGAACCGGAGGAAAGTCATTCCCAGCCATGGGGTAGTCTAAACTTGTAATACATATGTTTACGAGTAAGCCAGGAGATGGTTATGACATCACCTACTAGTTGAACTTCCGACAACAGGGTAAGTCTGCATTGGCTGCTTCTACTGTGATATTTTTGGCATAAAAAATGAGCACAAAAGCAAGAAGGTAATTAGGCCAAAAAATAGAATGATTCTAAGTGCTTCTTCATTTATCACACACATTACTGCAGCAAAACCACACACAAATGTACAGAAGAAACATTGCATAGGTTCTGAGTCTTCAGAAAGAACAAATTTTAGGTTTGAAATCTTTGGGCAACAAGAACTTGCATTAGTCTTTTATGTTTCGACCAAATTTTTAGCGCAGTACTCTTAGACACTCGTTTCACTAACATACAGTTTTACTTTCAAGAAAAATTATTGGAAAGTTATGCTTTCCAAATGTTTCATTTGGTCTGAGGCTGAGTAAAAGATTTATCTTGCTTCAGGTGGCTAAAATCTTTCATTGATAATGTGTTTCTACTTTTTCATCCATAGAAATGGGAGTCCCTTTTACAAGCTGAAATCTTACCCCAGAAAAACTGGGCTCATCCTTACTTCCCATCAGCCATGAAAAGTTCCAGGGAAGCCTTGCTTTTCCTACCTAGAAGTTCAGTTTCTATCAGGCAAACCCTGGTTTCCAATAGTGAATAAGAGTGTAATGAAGGGAAAGGAGGGCACAAGGAATGTAGATGTGAATCACGCCTGCTCCACCAGAGTGACAAAAGAGAAGCAGTGACCAAATGAAAACTCGAACTTATAATTTTACTATGAGCTTTTCTTCTTTTATTATGCAACATTCTTGAGCTAGTTTAACGGTATCATGCTCTAATGGATTGACTTATATTGCCCAACATCTTATATACATCCTACACATAGTCAAATTCCAAACTATTAATGTCCCTTTTATGAAAATAAACAAACAAAACAAAAACAAAAAGACCTATAGCCTTGAAACCCTGCATTTATTTTATACAATATAACTCAATTTTACTTGCTTAATCAGTAACATTTCCATCTATGGTAGATAAAGAAAGACAGCATCAACAATTTCAAGATTAGATTATATCTTATTTTTATTATGGAACACCTAGGGCAAGTGGAAAATAACCATAAAATGAAAAGTTTTATACACATAATTAGCATTCAGAGATTTCTAATTTATACTGTATGAAAACAGAAAGCAAATCATGTAATCAATATCAATATCAATGGATATTCAGAGCTGCCCATGAGTTTATAGTTTTTAAACTATAAAGGGAGCAGTCAAATAATACGTACAATTTTTGTCTTTGACATTTCATTGCCTCTGTCCTATTTATTTCTTCCATTCCTTCTCTTGGGATCATTTCACTCCAAATGGCTATCCATTTAGAGTAAGGAGTCTGGGCAGCTCTTCTGCGTGGTACTACTTTTACTTAAAGACAAACTGCTCCTCATTCCTTTCCGAATTGTGAGATAATATATCTTCCATCACAGACACAATGATTGAAAACTGGTGTAATGTCTGATATTTATCCTTTGCCAATGATTGTCTTCTAAAAGGGATCACACACCAGCAGCCCCTGACATTGCTTTATTTTAGAAACCTAATTGTTATAATCAAATTTCCTCTAACATTGATGCCAGCTACTCGCCTTATACACAGATTATCTACTCCTCCTCTGGTCATATGGGTCAAAATGGAGGGCCTGTTAAACCAGGTAAAGCCCCATTCAGGAAAAAAGAAATTTAAAAATAAATCTGAATGATCACAGCAAATAGTAGATTTCATGGCTGATGGGAAGCAATTATGCTCCCAAAGAGCATCTGACAAAGATTCAGTTGCCTATGATTTCAGGCTTGTTTCTAAGTAGTGGAGTAGGGAATTTATTCCTGATCTTAGTGAAAATGGTTTAACAACCTCATCTCTTGGATTGAAAGTAGCTAAAAGACAGTTTTTAGGGGGTGATTAACCTTTGCCTTTAAATGACTAATCAAAGCTGGAAATCGACTTCTCAGTGCACCTCTTTCTTTGTTTACAATCCTTATAACCATTATTTATATCCTTGATGTAATATATCAGTTACCTTCCAACTGACAGTGCCAAATACTGTATCTCTGTAAGTGTGACAAACTGTGGGGTGTTTCATGTATCTCTGTGCATCAAGTCTCTGCTTCTACCAGGTAGCCATTTCAATATCATCCTCTGTCCTCAAACCATGATGCTTCTTCCTTCACCCCAACCCTCATTCCCAGTTGATGAACTTGCTTGCTTATTCACTGACAAAATTAAAGCAAACAGAAGAAACATTCCATACCGTTGCTGTATCAAGTCCCCTCACCGTCCCTCTTCTTTGTCCAATTATTTTAGGTCTGCCATGAGTACCTACTTAAAGCCAAACTACGTATTTTTTCCCTGCAATCACTTCCTATGGCTTATTCAGGAGTATTGCTTTAGAAAATTTCTTGTATATTTTAATATTTCACACAGCATTATTTTTTCCTCTTCATTAGATTATTCAAATAAGCATGCAATCGTGGCTTAATTTCTCTCATTTTAAAAATAAGCAAGCAAACCAACAAAAAGCTTTTCCGGACCCCATATAACTTTCAAGTTACCACATCTTTTCTCTGAATCTCTTTTCATTATAGTTCCCTGCCTCCTATGTGACTCTCCAATTATCTCTAAAATCCACACCACTCAACTTTGTGCCCTCATTATTCCAATGAAACTGCTTTTTCAGTGCCAAGTTATGTCCATTCTCTTAAATCAAGGGCCGTTTCCCACAACTTATCATACTTGGCCTAGTAACAGCTTTTGGCTCAGTTTCAAGTTCTTCACTTTATATCCAGAATACTTCCATTTTGGAAAAACAAGTGTTGAGTCGCAAGTATGAGGCAATGGGCAGATTTGGAGAGTAGATTTTGAAGAATCTTATATGTCATATTAAGAAGCTTGGATTTATCACATGGAACCAAAGAGGATTTTAAGCAGAAGAGTGAAACAATAAGCTTTGTTTTGGAAAGATAACTCAGGAGTTTAATGAAAAATAAACATAAGAGATTGTATTATTATTCCCAAATATTCACTTCCTCCTCTTTAAGAGAATATATTTCCATGCTCTTTAGAAGTGAGGTCTTTCTCTCCAGGAAGATTATATTTCCATATCCATTGTTAGGCTTGGCTATGTGACCTGCTTGGGCCAATGAAACAAAACTGCTTATGAATGATGCCATATTCAAGCAGAAGGTTAAATGTAATTGTGTGGCTGGCTTGCCCTCCTGTTTTCTTGCCTTTGCAGTGAGAATAGCATGTCTCACAAAATGGCTGCTACTTCAGCCTGGGTCCTAGAAAGGCAAGACTTGCAGCAGAGGAAAACAGCCTATCTGAGTCACAGCAGACTCAAGACTGCTAAGCTAAAAAGTTATTTGTGTTATTTGTAGGTCACTGTGCTTTGGAGATGCAAAATTGCCTGAGAAGAAAATAAAGGATAAGAAAAAATATGCAAGATCCTTAGAAATATATATTCATTTAAAAACACAAGAAACTGTAATAGAAAAAATAACTTCCAGATTCAGGTTTAAGAATGGCAGCCCTTTCCTGTTAGACTTTTCAGTGTCTTATTCAGTAGAAATTGAAGCAAATATTTTATTAAAATTTGGTTAATGTGCAAATTGGGACTGAAATTTTCAGCTTATACTTGGGACTGTTCTAGAAATCTGATAGCCAAATATCCAAATAAGTTATTCAAGGAATCTGTTCAACTATTTCTAAGTGATATGCAGGTATTGCTCAGTATTAGAAGACAGACTGTAGCTCATTGAAGAACAATACATTAATTCCTTTTTTCCTAATTTAAAAAAGTAAAAATGCATGATGCATTTACATTAATCTTTAAACCTCATAGTAACTCTGCTTTACTTGCCTTGTCTCATTTAATCCTCACAAACCAAAAGCAGATACTGTTATTTTTCTCCATTATACAGATGAGCATAAGTAATTTTCCCAAGCTCACACAGCAAGAGGGGATACTAGAATTAAACCCGTGTCTGTTTGCTCACGACACACATATTCTGCCTCTATCTGAATAATGCAGGCATTTAACTACTGAGTTATTATAATTTGCAATGAATGGACTTTAAAACTATATACAGTATAAAATAGCAATTGTTAAATTATAATGGATACAGGATTTTTCTCAGGATATATTGAAAATCCAATATTGGAATGTAAAAGCATAAAGTAGGAGGTAGGTTTTTTGTTTTGTTTTGATTTGATGGCAGCTACTGAATTGCTTAGGGAATATTTTCACCTGCTCACCTTCTCCACCACCACCTTCATCTTCTGTTTCCTCCCCCTGGTTACAGGGGCATCTCTCTACTACTGCAACATGACTGTGCCCCACTCACCTTAAATAAATGTCGGTCCCAGGATGGAACGCGTCGATGGCACAAGAGAGCATATCTCTTGGGTTTTGTATTTTTGGAAATAGAGCTGAGTTACTCAGTTTCACATTGGAGCTGAAAAAACTTGGGGAACATTGGTGACCATGTGTCATTCAATGTAGAAAATAAGCTATTCTGCCTCAGAAATAAAATGAAACCAATAGACAGGGAGGCACAGAGAAAAGAGAAGTCCTGGTAGAGTTGACGTCTCTGGTTCCAGTTGCTCCTACATTCCCTGGGGCTAGTTGGACACTAGCTTAGCTCCTCTGAGGAAAAGAATTCCACTTTTTTGCTTAAGCTTCTTTCAGTTCAGACTCAATAACAGTTAAGCAATATGTTCCTAACTAATACAAAATTTTAGAAAAGTCTTATCTTAATTTTAAGAACTTATCTCTAAAACATTTATTACACACACATTGCAGGATGTATTCTAATAAATTAGAGGAAAGAGATAAAGCATTCTGCTTCTCACAATGCAGATAAGGGAGAGACAGACATTGGTAAACAGAAGCAAATGACTTTTCCACAAATGCACAGAGATTGCTAAAAAGAATTTTGCATATTTCATCTAACCATTGGTTAGACATAACAAAACACCTGTCATCTTCCAAATAAGCCCATATAACCAAGAATGAATTAGCTTTTCTAAAAGGTCAGTTATTGGGAAGACATCAAAACAATGTCAAAATGAAATTAACTGTCAGTTACACATAGAAAAATATGCAATGCCAGACAAGGAGCATTATCATGTTCTCAACTAGTAATGGCATATAAATAAATCAGCAGTAAACCATGGGCTAGATGTTTAACCTTGAGATAATTGGAAATACTCAAATTGTTGTCTGTCTTCCATAAAACAACCTAAGATTTGGAAACTAAATATAGTAAAATAGCTCTGTATGCTTATATATACATATATTTATATGCACATATGTATAATCATATATATACATATATATATAAATATGTGTGTTACATATACCTTACTCAACTATAACTACCCTCATCATAACCACAATTGTTTGCTTTTCTGCTTTTATACATTTTTTCCCATGAAGTCTAAAAACGCAAGAAATTGCCACTTGTATATGTTTTTCCTCATTTGCTCACCACTATATACCCAGCAACCAAGAACTATTCCAGGACAGAGTGGGTATCAATAGAGAATTGCTGAACTGTAGGTAGATTCTATTAGCTAAAATGAAATTAAATAATATTGAACCTTGGGATTTCTTCACAAATAATAAGGGAATTAAAAGTGAACCCCCACAGAAATGTATGGAATATTTATAAGCATCTCGTTTCTGAAAAGCCCAGAGTCTGAATATTACATAAAGCTTTATCCAACAAGTCAGAATTGAGCTTCAGTCATGTCTACGTTCTCACATATGCTGATCAATCTACAATCACAGAAGGAAAAAGCAGAATAGAACGACAGAGGAATATAATAATAATGATAATAAAGAATCTATCACCATAGTAGGGCAATGAGGGTAATGATGGCATGGATGGTATGATTTGTGATGGGTTTCAGGTACTCTGATAGTGTCCTTGAAAATGTTCACATTTAACAAATGCTTAACATGTTTTCCTTTATTCTTTTTCTTCTGAATTATGTTTATTTATGAGGTTGGTTCAAAGAAGAAAAGAGAAACAAAATTCCCAAACAGAGGTATTTGTTGAGCCTAGACCTGTGAAAAGCATTATGTTAGAGTAAGAAAGAAAACACATATTTGGGTGAAGATGGTTGGTAGTGTTAGAAAAGGACTTGGGAATATAAAGGAATTTGTCATAGAAATAAAGAGGTGGTTTTGGTCAAACTCATTAAAAATATATGTATATAAGTTTATGTATATATTTAGAGAGACAGAGAATAAAAAATGAGAACTTTGAGAAGAGACACAATAAGGAAATAGCCTTTTTAAGAAGCATTGAATAGGCAATTCTCAGAAAACCTTTGGATGTGTCTCTAGCCCGTTTTCAATTTATACCAGCATATCATGCATAGCTTTCTGCCAAAGAGGGTCAATGATTTCTACTTATTCATCTGATATCCTAAACTCCATATGAGGACTTCCTTTCCTACTAGGCATTTTCCTGAGTCCATAGTTGACCACTGGGAATGTCAAGTACTTTTCATCCTGAAGCTTACATGTGCTTGAGTAACTCCCAGACCACAGACAATGCCAATTCCATTTGAAATGAAGTGTTCCTGGTCTCTCTGACTCTGTGGTTAGGTATATCAAAATCCCACCTGATTTTGATGGGCAGCTTTGGTCACATGATCAAAATGGCACGTAAGAGTCATACTTACAACCTTTACCAGATTCTAGTAGAAAACAAAGAACTGGTTTTTATAAAAGGCAAATGGTTCATTTCTGAAGAGAGCCTGGCTATGCTTCAAAACAGCACCATTCTCTATGGTCTTCTAATATTGGTTGCCATGAACACTATTTAGCTTCCCAATTGACCACAGAGACTTCAATCACCATTGTCCTAGTGGGTACTAAGGTTGAGTGGAAGAACAAGTTACTTTACATGGCAGCCCTTTCTTTACATCCAGGGAGAGGTGGTAGTTTTTTAGTCAACAAATAAATGAAGTCAAATTAGAATCCCAAAATATGTTATACGTTACATCTTTCTTAGCAATAAGTGATGTAAATCATTAAAGGAATTTAAGCATGGAGCATGTATATTGTTAAATTAGAAAGACAATTATAGTAACAGAATTGGAAAGAGGAGAAAGAAAATATTTACGAAGTCATTTCCTTAATCCAAATAGGTTATGATAATGTGCAAAATTAAGGCCATAGCAATAATTGATGAATAAATGAGATGAAATTGAGAAGTGATAAAATGAAAAATGGATTGACTTAGCAGAATGGAAAAAAGAGCAAGATCCAACTGTATGTTGTTTACAAGAAATTCACCTTAGTCCCAAAGACACAAATAGATTGAAAGTGAAAGGATGGAAAAAGATGTTCCATGCAAATAGTAACAAAAAAGTTGAGTAACTATACTAATATCAGACAAAATAGACTTTAAGCAAAAGGTGGTTATAAGAGACAAAGGACACTATAAATAAAAGGGTAATCCATCAAGAAGAAATATAAATCATAGATATTTATGCACCAAACCAGAGTGCCCCAAAATATATGAGACAAATACTGGCAAAACCAAGGGGAGAAATAGATACCTCTACAATCAGTGGGGAACTTCAACACATCATTATCACCATTAGAGCATCTCAACAGAGGCTCAATAAAGAAACAGACACGTGGCAAAACTTAAGGGAGAAATAGACAACTCTACAGCAATAGTTGGCCACTTCAATATGCAGCTCTCATCAATAGAACATCTAGAAAGAAGATCAATAAGGAAGCAGAGAACATGAATAATATGACAAATGAACTAGACCTAACAGCTATATAAAGAACATTGCACCCCAAAACAGTAGATTATACATTCTTCTTAAGTGCACATGTAACCTGTAATCACCACAGGTCAGATCACAAAACACGTCTCAATGAAGTTAAAAAAGATTGAAATTATTCAAAGCATCTTCTATGACCACAATGGAATGAAGCTGGAAATCAATAACAGGTGGAGAAAGGGAAAATTCACAAATATATTGAAGCTAAATAACACAGTCTTAAACAATCAGTGGGACAAAGAAGAAATTACGAGGGAAATCAGTAAATACCTTGAGTTGAATTAAAACGAGAACACAATATATCAAAATTTATGGGATGCAGTGAAGGCAGTGCTGAGAGGGAAATTTATAGCCCCAAATGCTTATAAAAGAATAAAGAATTAGAATCAAAGACCTAACTATACAACTGGAAGAACTAGAAAAAGAATACAAAATAAACCCAAAGCAAACAGAAGGAAAGAAATAAGGATTATAGCAGAAATAAATGAAATGGGGAATAAAAAACAATAAAGAGCATTAACAAAACCAAAAGTTGATTTTTTAAAAGATCAATAAAATTAGCAAACCCTTAGCTACATTGACAAAGACAAAAAGAGAGAGATGTAAATAAAATCAGAAATGGGAAGAGGGACTTTGCTACTGATCCCACAGGGGAAAAAAAAGAATCATAAGAGGATACTATGAGAAACTGTATTTCAACAAATTAGACAACCTAGATGAAATGGACAAACTCCTAGAAACATGTGAACAAACTACACTGTTTCTAGTAGAAATGTAAGCTCTGAACAACCAATTATAAGACCTAAAATCAGTCAACAAAAACCTCCCAACAGAGAAAAGCCCAGGACCAGATGGCTTCATAGGTGAATTCTTCCAAATATTCCAAGAAGAATAAAGACCAATCTTTGTTTTTTTCATGTTGAGCACATGAAAAGATGCTCAATATCTCAAGCTGTTAGGGAAATGCAAATCAAAACCACAAGGAGATATTTCACACACACTGGAGTGGCTGCTATAAAAAAAAAAAAAAAAAAAAAAAAAAAAAAAAAAAAAAAAAAAACTGGAAGTATTGGAGAGTTGTGGAAAAATAGGAACTCTCATTCATTCCTGGTGGCAACGTAAAACAGTGCAACGCAGTGGAAGACTTTGGCAGTGCCTCAGAAAGCTAAGTATAGAATTATCACATGACTGGAAATCCCTCTAATAGGTATATACCCAGAAGAATTGAAAGCAGAGACTCAAACAGATATTTACACACCAATGTTCATAACGACATTATTCTCAATTGTCAAAAGATGGAAGCCACCCAAGTGTTCATCAACCAATGAATGGATAAACAAAATGTGGTGTACACATAAAATGGAATATTAGTCATCATTAAAAAGAAATGAAGCTCTTATTCATGCAACAGCATGGATGAACCTTGAAGACATTATGATGAGTGAAATAAGACAGACACAAAAAGACAAATATTGCATGATCTCACAGATGTGAAATAATTAGAATAAGCAAACTCATAGAATTAGAATCTAAAATCTAGTCATCCAGGGCTAGCCTGGGAGTAGGGAATGGAGATTTAGTGCTAATTTGTATAGAATTTCTATTTACGTTGATTGTGAAGTTATGGAAACGGATGGTGAGGATGGCAGCACAGCATTGTGAATTTCATTTACAGCACTGAAATACATATGTGGATGTGGCTAGAGGGGAAATGTTAGGTCGTAGAATCAAAATTAATTAAAAGATAAAACATAGGACTGTGCAAAACAGTGAACTCTACTGCAAACGATAGTTTATAGTACAATTATAAAACATTCTATCACGAATTATAGTAAATGCACCACACTAATGCAAGGTGTTAATAATAGCATGGTATATGGAGGAAAATACACACTAAAGTAAACCTTGGACTGTAGCTAACAGTTACAGCTATAATATTCTTTTGTCAGTTGTAACAATGGTACCACTGTAACGCAAAGTGTTAATGATAGGGTGGGGGTATATGGATACTGTACTTTTTACATATTTTTCTGTAAACCTGCAGCTTCACTAATTAAAAAGAAAGAAAGAAATAAAGAAGGCCGTTGGGGTGGCAGGAGCACCTTAGCTGCAGGTGGCTTACAGGAGGCTCTAATAAAAAGAAAAGTTTGGCAGCCGCACTCAAAGAGGAATAGACAAAGCTGCAACCCCTAAAAAATCCTTCACTCAGCCACATCTGTACAACCACTTTTGCATGTAAGGGAACATGTTCTCAGTTTCTGGATGCTTTGGGGCAAAATGAACAACATCAGGGGCTCAGCATTTGGCCTGGTACACTTCTTGAAGAGGGTGGCATGCTGAACATACCACTGCGCAACAGTTTTATATTTTGCATGTAAATAATACCCCTAGGTTCTCAGGTATTTATCTACTAGGTACCTCAATCTACTTGGACTTATAGATTCAACAGATGTTGATATTTATGAGAGTATTTAGAGATAGTTGTGCTTGAGTCCACCATTTTAAAAACCTTGCAGCTCAGTCCCCATGAGCTCCAGCCAGCCAGTGGCATGAGTTTGCCGAGAGCCCACTTGCCCGACTCCTGCCTGCAGGTTCTTTCCATTGCACCACTTGGCCTGCACGTTGGGCAGACATTGTCGCAGGTCAGGCAATACTAAGTTCCACGAAAGTTTGTGAAAAATCCTTTCAGATTCAAGCCTGTCTTGTGCCAACTGCTTCAGGATAGAAACCTTCTGTGAAGAGGATATTCATGCTTATGCTGCCAAATGGTAATCAATCACCAGTGCACACTGTCCAACTTTAAACCAAGCTAAACTATTTTTTTCAACATTTTGTTGTTGTTGTTGTTGATGTACTTCTTTACAATCTCTAACAACATATATACATAGCATGCATTCTTTTTCATTTGGACTGCAGCTGAGTGCTTCAGTGCTCAGAATTAGTGGATATATCATTTCTTTTCATCTGTGCTTACTCCTAAAGGACAATATTTTAGCCAAAGCTGCAGAATACGGTAACACTATTTTTTAAAGTTATTTTTGGGGTAAAGATACTTTTTCTTTTTTTCAAGATGTTATTTTATTAATTTTAATTTTTATTTATTCAAACTAATTTCTATATTTATGACAGATGGTTTAGAAATGCCAACATTTCTTCAATAGAAAGTCAAAGAAATTGAGTCTCAGTTCAACAACCCTCAGAGTGAACTAAGGGTAATTCTTTAAACTTGGAAGGGGGTTGTTAGCATCTAATCACACAATGTTGGAAAAACTGATTTGTAGACCAAAGAAGACAAATGTGACAAAAGTAGTAGATATTGTTCCTCTTCCCCTATTCGTTTACTTTCAGTTCTGCTACTTTTCCTGCTAATCAATAAAGCATAAAATTGCTCTCTCCAGTTGAATATTGCCATCAGGGTTCCTGCTAGCATACGTTTTTAAAGTACTGGAAAAAGGATTGAGCCAAAGAGAAGAGTGTTCAAGAACTGGATTTATCCATCATGATATAATGTTTTGAAGGTCATCATGGAGCAAAGATATATCAGAGATGCTCTAAGTCTACTTTTAGCTTCACTATTCTCTTTGGCCCTATTTTACTTCCTTTCAGAATGACCTTTAGCCAGGCAAACTGTTCAACGTGTTAAAAATACCAGTTTCTGAATCTCACTCCTGGAGACTTGGATGGAGTTGGTGCGTAGCGACCAGGAGTCTCTATTGTTTACCTGTGCCCGGGTAATTCTAATGCAGTGTCTGTGCCTGGTATATGTACCATGAAACAGGACCCCATGGATGTCATTCTAGACCTGAGCTTAACAGAGTCATGAAAATAGGGTTAAAATGCATTTACAACTCCATTTATGGATCTACAGCCAGGTGTAAGACCTAGTCATCGTCAGGAAATCCTTATTCCACTTGGAAATTTGCCTAAGTATTTTGACTCTTTAAAGGCCCTGCTCAGATAACATCACATTGCAACTGCTTTTCCTCCAATTTCATTTCTTCAAAGCCCTTATTATTTGACTTAAACCCATCAGATATGAAGTCTCATTTACTAAATGTTTCATTTTTATGTTAAATGGAAGCCAAATTTTAAGAAAGCAGCATCTTCTCAAGAAACAGGGTATTTTTTCTACCTGTAGTGCATATTTTGCTAGAGCTGCCTCTGTTCTGCTATGTGTTTTGGGGTTGGTGTCTACCACACTCTGCCAAGTGTATGTGAAGTTTGCTCTAAGTCCTCTTTAAGATATGTGTCCATCTAGAGATACAGGCTGATCAACCACATTAATGATTTTAGGTCAAGGAATGCATCTTCTACTTAATCATTTAGTTTCTTGTAGAGAATTCATACATTTTTCATATTAGTTTAACCAGGTATAAGTTAGTTGTAATTTACAAGTTCTCACAACTTGTAATGCAAGATCTCACAACCTTTCCATAAGGCAGATATTGTCAGTGCCATCTTAAAGATGAGAAACCTGGATGAAATGTTACCCTTGTAGCAGTTTGGCATTGTTTATGAATTCCAAAAATAGATGTTGGATCATGCTTGCAAACTGGTCTGTTCCTCTGGGCGGGATTAAATAATGATTAGGGCTTTGATTGGGGCACGTCAGTAGGACGTTAAGTCTCTGCCCCCTTGGTGGGCGAGGACTCACAGATAAAACTGCACGGCAGAGCAGAGGAATTAGTTGGAGTTTTGATGCTGAGTTTCAATGCTGAAGCCCAGGGAAGTGAACACACAGAGGAGCTTGGTCATGAGGAGGAAGAGAAGGCCCCGGGAAAAGAAACGAGCCATTCGCCTGATAGTCTACACATGGCCTTGTGGAGAGAAGTAAGCCTGAGCCCGGAGAGAGGCAAGCCCTGGGAAGAGAGGAACCCAGGAAGCCTGAATTCTTGGCAGACATTGGCAGCCATCTTGCTCCAACACTTGGCAACAGACTTTGGTGAGGGAAGTAACTTATGCATTATGGCCTGGTAACTGTAAGCTTCTACCCCAAACAAATACCCTTTTGTAAATGCCAACAGAGTTCTGGTATTTTGCATCAGCACCCCTTTGTCTGACTAATACACCTTCTGAAAAAAGCCCACATAAAATCCTAACCCACTCTTATTGACTTTGTCTGCAGTGATTATCTTCATTTTGGGAGCAGTTGTTGGGGAAAACAGGCAAATGCCTCTTATTCTTTCTCATCCTTTTCTTCCCTTCCTCTCAGACCAGGAAACTCACATGCAAATACATATGCATGTGATCATTGTCTCCCATCTAGACATGGAAATGTTCATATATATGGAATATTCTGTGCTGAATTAGGTTAAGGTCTTCAGCCTTCTAACTTCTCTCTTCTTTACATATTATTTTTAAAATTTATTTTTAAAGAAATTTTAGATTACAGAAGAGTTACATCAAAAGTATAGGGGATTCCCACACACCCCACCCTTTCCCCCACTCACATTTTCCCCTATTAATAATCTCACATTAGTGTGGTGCATTTGTTACAATTGATGAACAAATATTGAAGCATTGCTACTAACCAAGGTCTATAGTTTACATCCTTCCAGGAATACATACACAATGTCTACATATTTCTTCAGATTTACTCCTCAATGGTGTCACAAAAACAACTACCAATATACTGGCTTTGCAGTTTTCAAGGATACAAAACTAAGAAATGACTTTCCTGTATTTAGTAAGTTGTTGCCTTGCTTACTCAATAATATTCTAAGCCCATAAGAATCAAACAAATGAGTACGATTGGTAGCTAATGGTAGGAATCTAAATTAGTTTATGAAATAGTCAAGGCCATAGTCCATAGAAGGATGGAGAGAAATATGTAATTTGAAATAGATGGGTTGAATCACAATTTGAAATAATTTAAGAATAGTTAAGTAATCTGTAGAATATACCTAATTTCTGGGTCCTCAAACAACTGGAGTTTACATTTTCTTGAATAAGAATGAAAGTTTTAACACTCAAGTAATGGCTCTACTTAAATCACTACAAAGAAATAACAGTGTTCATTCTTGCTAAACCTCAAATACGTATTAATGTAGAGAGTGAAGCTCCTCACCTGAGCTAAACTATTACCTGGTGAATATGACCTTTCCTATCACATTTTATTTTGTGATTGTCCTTAGCGAAATTTCTCTGATGTGCCTACACCTTTCAAACTGCAAGGGGTGGGGGAATCTACAGGAAAGGTCAAACCGCTGCATGGTATGCGGCTCCAATTTCAAGGGAATATGAAATTCAGACACTGAGTAGCTCTGGATGGCTTCCAGGAAACTGTCGGGAGAAAGCAGCGGCCTTTAATGATCACAGGCCGCTGTGTTCAATTGAGTGTGACTAGATGAAGCAAGAATTCAAACTGAGTCCCTTCCATGAATTGTCTGCTGATTGAGATGTAGCTCAGTGAGAGGGAAATGGTCTCAAGAGAATGTGATTCTGCTGAGAAAGCAGAAGCAAAACCTGATTTCAGGCTTGGGAATATGCTTGGGTTTAGGTGTAGAACAGAATTCTAATGCAGGAAACAAGAAAAAAAAATGGTTTGACGTTTTTAAGGTGCTTTCCTTTTTGTTTATTAGATATTTCATAAACTGTATAGAAAATGCTTCATTTCCTAAAACTTCAACAAAAGATAATTTTATATCAGTAATCATGGCACCCTTAGAAATGACTTAACCTTGAATTGTACCTAAATTTTCAAATAGTGTAGTTTACTTAAATCAAAACAGATCAATATGCAAGAGGGACAATAGAATTCAACTCTTTTTTGTGTGTGTGGCTATCATTTTACACAATAAAATTACATTTTACCTATGTTACCTAAGGTTTGGAATATAAAACGGTAAGAGGAATGTTTGACTACAAATTTGTCGAAGTCATCTGGTCAACCCATTCATTTCAGAGCTGAAGATGGGAGCCGCAGCACACTGCAGCTGGCACCTTAGACATCATAACCCATGGGTCTTTCCAGTCAGTTTGAGGTGGGGTTTTTTGTTTTGTTTTGTTTTATTTAATCATTATGCTTCTGCAAGGAATTAGAAGCTCTGGAAATATATACAAAGTCAGTAAAACACACAAATCAACTGTTCAAAAAGTATTGCCTCCTGACCAGTAGCACCTGCTTAACTTTGGAACTTGTTAGGAATACAAATTTTGAGGCCCCACTCCAGGTTTACTAAGCAGAAATTCTGGGGAGTCCTGAAATTTTTATTGGACAAAGTCCCTAGGTGATTCTGATGAACATTTAAGTTTGATGCATGTAAGAAACTGTAGCAAACTTTATCGCTTTGCTCTTTCGCATAGGTTTTTGGAATCACGTTGTTAAATTCTATTAAAGAAAATAATCTCTTTGAGAGATTTTAAATTGGTATTACATTAAATCTACTGAATATTTAGAGAATTATCAACTTTTTTATCATCTTCCTATCCAAAAACATGGATGACTCCCCATTGATTTATATATTCTTTAGTGTCTTTCAATAATGTTTTATAATTTTCTCCGTAATATGATTGCTCATATTTTATCAGATTTGATCTTAGGTACCTTGTTTCTTTTTGGCTATCTAAAGTACAGTTTCTATCAGCTTGTGCTAGTTTACTGAAATGCAATATTTTTATATGCTGATAATAATGCAGAACTCTATCTGAAATTTCTAATTAGTTTCAATAATTTGTCGAGTATTCTGGGCTAAGAACCCCATTGCTATATTGCATAGAAATGAAGGTTTTATGTTCCTGATTTTAAAAAGGATATTTTATAACTGAGCCATTATGAGTATTGTTGGCTATAAATTTGGGGAAAATGCCTTTTATCAGGTTAAGTTCCTATTGATTCCTAACTTACTAAGTTTTATCAAAAACGATTTTTGAATTATATTAAGTACTTTTAATAGATCTATTGAGATACTCATATAGTATTCTTATATATGCTACTGTAATGAGTTATATTGATAAATTATCCTTGCATTCCAAAAATAAACTCAAATGGGAAATACTGTGCCATCTTTTTGTACACGACCAGATTCATTTTGGTACTTAAGTTGTACATAAGAAAGACTTAGTATGTGTTTGTCCTTCTCCTCCTCCTCCTCCTCATCTTCCCCCTCTTCCTCCCCCTCTTCCTCCTCCTCCTCCTCCCTCTTCTTCTTTTATCTTCTTCTTTGTCTTCTTCTTCTTGTCATTTTAAAGGGTTTTAATACTATTGGAATTTAATTGTTACAGTTATTAGAACTTTATACCATTGGGATGATAATTGTTTGGATTATATTATTGGAATCTCAATAATTATTAGAATTACTGGGATCACCTGAACTTCTTTCCATTCTTTACAAGAAAAAAAAACTAGTACACTTGTTTTATTTGCAGGAATATTTTTAACTACTGATTCAATATATTTAATTGTTTCATGAGCATCCAGTTTCCTATTTCTCCTAGAATCAATTTCAATATATTTCCTCTAAAATTGTCCAACTTATCTACCTTTTCAAATTGATTGACAATTGATTATATTCTCTTAACTTTTTCATCTCTGCTGAGTCTTTAGTTTAGTCCTTTTATATTCTTGACAATTGTTTATTTGTGTTTTCTCTATCTTTTCTCTTGATACATCTTGTCAATTTTTTGTCAATTATATTTTCAACTTTTAGCCTTGTTGTTTTTTTCTATTAGATCTTTGTTTTCCTACTTACTTACTTCTGATCTTTTCTTTTCTACCATTTTCCTAGTTACTTGCTTTTGGTTTTAATCTAAGACATATTTTTTAACTTCTTAGGATGAGAGGTTAAGCCTAATTATTCTGGACATTTCTTCCTAGTATAAGTGTTAGATGTTATGAATTCCTCAATTTCTCTGAAATATTATTTTCATATTCTATACATCCTGTTATGTAATATTTAGATTAGCCTGCCCTAGCCCATTCTTTTACTGGTTCCATATTTGGTTATTAGGTGTTGTTTTAGTTTGCTAAAAAGCTGCCCGGAGCAATGTACATAAAATGTGTTGGTTTTTATAATGGGAATTTATTAGGTTAAAAACTTACAGTTCTGGGGAGTGGATGTAGCACAAGTGGTTGAATGCCTGCTTCCCATGTATGAGGTCCCAAGTTCGATCCTGTTACCTCCTAAAAACATAAAAGCAAACAAAAACCCAGCTCTCATTGGGGAGTAGATGTAGCTCAGTGGTTGAGAACCTGCTTCTCATGTACAAAGTCCTAGGTTCAATCCCTGCTACCTCCTAAAAAAAAAAAACAAAAAAACAAAAAAAACAAACAAACTTGTAGTTCTGAGATCATGAAAGTGTCCAAATCAAGACACCATCAGAGATGCTGTATCACAAAACTACAGCTGTGGGTGATCAGGCACATAGAGGTGTGGTCAGAAGATGTGCAGCTGTGGGGGATCAGGCATAAAGCTTGTCTCTCCCTTCTCCTGCAGGCCTGTGTCTTTCAGCTTCTGGCTGAAGTGGCTTCCTCTCAGCCTCTGTGTTCTATTGATTCCAGCTTCTGGTCCGTAGGGTCTTCTCTCTTAGCTTCTGGGTTCTTCTCTGTCTCTGCAGCTTTGCTCTATGTCTGTGACTTTTTCATTCCTCCATTTATAAAGGACTCCAGTAAGAGGATTAAGACTCACCCTGGGCTATGCCCTACTAAAGACATCCAATCAAAAGGAAGGTCCCTTAACTGAATCATTCAAAAGGTCCCACCTCCAGCAGGTTTACAGGCACAGGAATGGAATCACTCTGAGGACATGATCTTCTGGGGTCCTCTCAACTTTAAACTGCCACAAGTGCTTTCATGGTTAACATGAGAGTGGTTCTTTAATCTTGTTCTCCTCTCATAAGCCCTACTTATATTTTAACACTAAGGTTTCATCTATCTAGAGAGGGTCAATGATGAAATTTTATGCTTTTACTGGTGATCTGTGGTGGGTTTGGGCACCTAAATATCTACCAATGAATCAGTGCTTGAATTCCTATTCTGCTATTTTGATTTGGTCATTTTGAGAATCTTGAGATTCTTAAAAGAAAAGGGGATGATTAACATGGCAGGATTAAAAGCATTATTAGATCCTTGATCATCATAAAGGTAGAGCAGAACTAAAACTCATTCTAAATGTTAATGATTTTCAGGCAAGGAAGATTAAATCAATCTGCCAGTTTAATCTTCATCTTCTGTCCTGGGGAGTGGGAAGAAAATTTATCTCAAATTTGGAAATTAAGCAAGAGGAAGACTACATATCTTTTCAATGCCACTATTTAACAGGCTTATCAAGAATTATTTAATTATCTAAGAGAACACACCTGTGCTTAACATTGATATTTACTATTTTATCAGAACAGGCACTATGAAGTTATTTGGTAACTTTTACATTTCTGTTGGTTAGAAAAAATAACAAAGCTTACAGCTTATTGCCTAGGAACATTAACTGCTTTCTCTCTAACCTAGCAGAGTTTTTCTATTATCCCTTAAATATTTAATTCTTAAATATTGAAACCAGCCTTGCCCACATATAAATTCCCTCACTAATAAATTAATTGAATAAAACTTTGAAATACATACATTATATAATTGTATGGGGCCAATACTTTATCATTTGCTTACAAAATATAATCTTTGGCAGAGGTCTCCTAATATTCTCTCTTTGAGCTCTTAACTATTTATGGTTTTCACAATTATTGCATATACATTTAAAAATGTGTGCTTTGCTAGACTGCTTGGAAGACATCCTTCAGGTAAATAGTATCAAATATTTTTTCCCTACCCTGTCTCATTTCCCGGCATACTCTACCCAATTGTTAAATAGTTGCTCTTTTCTCAGTTTATTATTTCTTCCTAGGCCATCTGGTCTATTCCCACCACCTTAAGAATAAGCTTATTATAATAATTTTCTTCACTTAGATACTTAATAGTCAATTGTTTACATGACATCTATAATTGTTCATCTCAAACTCAACCTGGGTAAGTCACATACTGTGTCCAGTTTCTAGTGTTGCCTACCTATATAAATGGTGTCAGCTTCCGACCACTTACGTAACTCAGAAACCTAGGAAGAATACTTGGTGCTTCTCCTATACTCGTACCTTCCCGTCAAGCCCATTACTGATTCTTATTTATTTTATCTACTAAATGCCTACTAACTCAGTATGTGCCCTGCTTGTCACCACAGAATAAGCTTAGCAAAATTTATCATCCCCTCTTATGTAATCTAACAATTTACCAACTGTTCTGCCCACATCCAATGTGTAGCTCTATTTTCTTTTCTACATATGGATGACAGTGAACATTTCAAAATACAAATTTAATCATGTCTTAGTTTGCTAAAGGCTGCCAATGCAAAAGTATAAGAAATGGGTAGGCTTTTATAATGGGAATTTATTAGGGTAAAAATCTTATAGTTCTGTAACAAATCATCTTACTGTCTTCTTCCTTCCTATATCTCTCTGCCTACTTAAAATAATTCAATAGCTTTGCTTTCTGCATAACAATGTTATTGAGATATAATCCACATACCATACCATTCATCAAAGTATGCAATTTAATGGTTTTTTTAGTATCTTCAAAGTATTGTCCAATCAAAACTACAATCAATTATGGAACATTTTCATCACCCTAAAAAGTAACCCAATAACCATTAATAGTCACTTCCTACTTCTCCCCAAACTCTTCCCAGCCCTAGGCAACTATCAGTCTACTTTCTATCCCTATAGATCTTCCTATCTTGGACAATTCATATAAACGTAGCCATATAATATGTTGTATTGTGAATGACTTCTTTGACTTAGCATACCATTTTCAAGGTTAATCACACTGAAGCGTGTTTTAGTATTCCATTTCTTTTTATTGCCAAATCATATTCCATTGTATGGATATACTACATTGTGTATATACATTCATCAGATGATGCACTTTGGGTTTTTGGGTTTCCCCCCCCCCACTTTTTGACTATTAAAAATAATGTTGCTATGACATTCCTGTAAAAGTTTTGGTGTGGCCATATGTTATAAGTTTTATGTTTAAACTTTTGAGGAACTACAAAACTGTATTCCAAAGTGGTTGCAACGTTTTACATTCCCATAAGTAGTGTGTAACAAATGCAATTTTTCTTCTTCCTCCTCAACACTTTTTATTGTCTGTCTTTTGGTTGTAGCTCTCCTAGGGCATGTGAAATGCAATATCATTGTTTTTTGATTTGCATTCCATTAAGAGCTAATGATGTTGAGCATCTTTGTATGCACTTATTGGACATTTGTACACCTTCTTTGGAGAAATGTTTGTTTTTTTTTTCTTTTTGTTACTGAGTTGAAATATTTCTTTGTATATTCTAGATAAAAGTCTCATATCAGATATATGATATTCAAACATTTTCTCCCATTCTGCAAGTTGTCTTTTAACTTTCTAGATGGTTCTTTGAAGCACAAGTTTATCTGTTTCTTTGTTTTTTGCAAATTTTGATCATGTCCAATTTGTCTTTTTTTCTTTTGTTTCTCATTTCAAAAGATGAGATGAGGAAGGAAAATTATACTTATAATATATAATATAAAAAATATTATCTTTTTATATTTTGCTTAATTACATTTTCTGGCATTTGCATGAGGATTTTTGTATTTATTCTCCTAAGAATTATTTGTCTGTAGTTTTCTTTATTTCTGATATCTTTATCTGATTTTGATTTCTTGTATTCTGGCCCCATAGAATAAATTGGGAAGTATTTCCCCCTTTTCTATCATTTAGAAGAATTTATGAAAGACTGATGTTAATTCTTCTTTTCCTGTTTACAAGAATTCAACAGTAAAACCATCTGGACCTGTGCATTTCTTTGTCAACAGTTGTGTGATGACTATTTCAATCTTTTTACTTGTCATAATTTTACACATATTTCTTATTTCTTCTTGAGTCAGTTGTAGTAGTTTGTTCCTTTCTGTAAATTAGTCCATTTAATCTATCTAAATTGTTGGCATATACTAATTCATTGTTTACCCTTATAATCCTTTTTTTGTTTCTGTAAGTTTGGTAGTAATGGCCCCTCTTTCATTCTTGATTTTAGTAATTTGAATCTTCTCTCATTTCTTTTCATCAGTCTATCAAAAGTTACTCCTCCATCTGGCTGCTTACCACTTGTATTAGTTAAGGTTCTCTAGGGAAACAGAAACAACAGGAGGTATCTGTAAATTTATGAGATTTTATAATAGTGTCTCATGAATGTGAGGAAGCATGAGTCCAAATTTTGTAGGGCAGACCATAAGCCAGTTATTCCAAGGAAGATCCCTGATGAGTTCCTCAGGAGCAGCTGAGTGTCTGAAGTAGAGGTGGAAATTCTCTCTTCTGACTGCTGAAATCACTTCTCTTTTAAAGCCTTCAAATGATTGGATGAGCCACCTCTCATTGCTGAAGGTAATCTCCTCACTTGATTGTAGATGTAATCAGCCATAGATGCAATCAATTCACTGATGATTTAACTCCATGAACTATCCCCACATTATAATTCAGCTAGTGCTGGCTTGACCAAACAGCTAGGTACCATTACCTGGCTAAGTTAACACATGAGCCTAAGCATCACACCCTACCCCTTATCAACTTGAAGGTCAAACTCATCACCTGAAACCATACTTAATTTCTAAATAAGGACAATATCACATTTTCTCATCTAACAATCCTCAACTATCCTGCCTACAACCAGAAACACACTAAATCTCTCCAGAATAGACTGCAAGTCTTTAGGTAACATTCACACTTAAATTTGACATCCTATTTGACATGAAACCTAACAATTTATGTCATATGAAAAGGGAATAATATAGGTAAGAAAAGAAGGATATTTGTTTTATGTGTATATATAAAAATACTCATAACAAAACAAGGAAAAATATTCATGACCATTACAGGCTTCATTTCTGTAACTGGTCCCATAGTTCATATTTATCACAACCTTCTTCCATTACCCATTCCATGATCACTTTACCCTCAGCGAACACCTCAGCTGGCTGTGGCTCTTTTCTTGGTGGAGTGACCCAAACTTCATTGCTGAAGGTTTGGGCCAATATTAGTCCTGCCTGTATTGGACTGCTGCAGTTTTCCATTGACTTTAATCACAGGGCATGGTAGTACTAAAAGACATCCTAGGGGATCTCCTGTATTCCAGGCAAACTCTTTTTTACCTCCATTGTGTAATTATAGTCCTATTTCCCCTTGATATTCAGGATCAATCACCAGTACAGTAATTCCCCTCTTTGCCTATTGATTCAGAGGCGTGAGGAACCCAAAGTGGCCAGGTGGCTGTCTTTACCAATTCAGTGGAATCGTTGTTGTGTCTCCTGGTGGTAGGACTCCTCCTTTTGTAACGAAGACCTGTAGACCAGCAGAGCTTAAAGTTGCAGGGTCAGGAAGCAAAAGTTTTCCTAGGGGATCCCTAGGGGTTATAGTGAGTGGTGCAACTCCCATTTCCACCCCCTTGGTTCCTGAAACTGTGAATCCTAGCTATAAGAGAAATAGCACCATAGAATGGACCCTGATTTAGAGCATACACAAACTCCTGGAGAATATTGCCCCAGCACTGCAAGGTATTGCCACATAGCTGGCACCATAACTGAGTCTTCAAAAGGTCATTCCTCTGTTCTATTAATCCAGCTGCTTCAGGATAATGAAGAACCTAGAAAGACCAGTGATTTCCATGAGAATGTGCTGCCCATACCCAAACATCATTTGCTGACGTACCACAATCAGAAGCAATACTGTGTGGAATACCAAGATGGTGGATAAGACAGTTTGTAAATTCATGGATGGTAATTTTGGTAGAAGCATTGCATGCAGGGAAGGCAAATCCATATCCAGATTATATGTCTATTGCAGTTAGAACAAATTGTTGCCCCTTCCATTATAGAAGTTGTTCCCTATAATCAACCTGCCACAGGTAGCAGGCTGATCACCTCAAGGAATGGTGCCATATCAGGGGCTGAGTGTGAGTCTCAGCTGCTGGCAGATTGGGCACTCAGCAGTGGTTGTAGCAAGGTCAGCCCTGGTGAGCAAAAGTCCATATTGTTGAGCCCATGCATAACTCCCATCCTTACCACCATGGCTACTTAGTTCATAAGCTCCTTGGGCAATGAAAGGAGTGGCTGGGAATAGAGGCTGACTAATATCTAAAGAATGTCATATTATCCACTTGATTATTAAAATCTTCCTCTGCTGAAATAACCCTCTGGTGAGCATTCATGTGGTACACAAGTATTTTCATGTTTTTTGCCTACTCAGAAAAGTCTGTCCATATAACTCTTTCCCAGAGCACTTTGTCACCAATTTTCCATTCATGTTCCTTCCCAGTCCCTGAACCATCGGCAACAGCCCATGAATCAGTGTACAAATGTTACCTCTGGCCATTTCTGCTTCCAAGAAAAATGTACAACCAGGTGCACTGCTCGAAGTTCTGCCTACTGGGAGGATTTCTCCTTACTACTGTCCTTCAAAGACATCCCAGCTAGGGCCTGCAGTGCTGTAGCCGTCCACTTTTGAATGGAACCTGCATATTGTAGAGAATCATCTGTGAGCCAGGCCCAACTTTTCTCTCCCTCAGTCAACTGATTGTAAGAAACTCCCAAAAGGCCACAGCTGTGGGCTGGGGAAGAGCAGGTAATATGGCAGGAGTGGAGTCCATGGGCATTTGGGCCACTTCCTCATGTAACTTATTTGTGCCTTCAAGACCTGCTTGAGACAATCATTTCCATTCTATGATGGAGTTCTACTGTGCATGACTAACTTCATGGTTTGGCAAGTCAGACAACACCCAGCTCATGATAGGCAACTCAGGTTTCATAGAAACTTGGCGGCCCGTGGTTAAGCATTCAGTCTCTACTAAGGCCCAGTAGCAAGCCAAAAGCTGTTTCTCAAAAGGAGAGTAGTTATCTGCAGAGGATGGCAAGGCTTTACTCCAAAATCCTAAGAGTTTGCATTGTGATTCTCTTATAGAAGCCAGACAGCATCTGTATTTACCACTGGAACTGCTGGATCATATGGCCCAAGTGGCAGTGCAGCTTGCTCAGCAGGCTGGACCTGTCACAGAGCTTCCTTTTTCCAGTCCCTACTCAAAACTAGCAGGTTTTCTGGTTACTCAGTAAACAGGCCAAAGTAGCACACCCAAATGAGGAAAATATTGTCTCTAAAATCCAAAGAGATCAACTAAGCATTGTGCTTTATTTTCATCATAGAAGAGGCCAGATGCAACAGCTTACCGTTCACTTTAAAAGGGATATTTCAACATGCCCCACACCACTGAACGCCTAGAAATTTCACCAAAGTGGAAGTCCCCTGTATTTTTGTTGGCTTTATCTCTCAACATCTGACACACAAATGCCTTACCAATGAGCCTTGAGTAATTGCTACTTCTAGCTCACAGCACGATATCATCAATATAATGGACTAGTGTGATGTCTGGTGGGAGGGAGAGACGATCAAGGTCCCTGTGGACAATATTATGCCATAGAGCTGGAGAGTTGATATTCCCCTGAGGCAGGACAGTGAAGGTATACTGCTGACCTTGCCAGCTGAAAGCAAACTGTTTCTGAGGTCCTTACTAAGAGCAATTGAGAAAAAAGCATTTGCCAGATCAATAGCTACATACCAGGTACAAGGGGATGTGTTGATTTGTTCAATAATACCACATCTGGAACAGCAGCTGCACTTGGATTTCACCACCTGGTTAAGTTTTCAATAATCTACTGTCATCCTACAAGAGCCATCTGTTTTCTGTATAGGCCAAATAGGAGAGTTGAATGGGGATGTGGTGGGAATCACCACCCCTGCATCCTTCAAGTCCTTGGTGGTGGCACTAATCTCTGCAATCCCTCCTGGAATGTGGTATTACTTTTGATTTACTACTTTGCTAGGTAGTGGCAGTTCTAGTGGCTTCCACATGGCCTTTCATACCATAATAGCCCTCACTTTGCAAGTCAAGGAACCAATGTGGGGATTCTGCCAGTTGCTGAATATGTCTATTTCAACTATGCATTCCATACTGAGGAAATAACCACAGAATGGGTCCAGGGACCCACTGGACTCACTGGGAGACAGACCTGAGCTAAAATTCCATCACTCACCTGACCTCCATAAGCCCCTACTCTGACTGATGGACCACTGTGGTGTTTGGGTGTCCTGGAATTAATGTCATTTCTGAACCAGTGTCTAATAATCCCTGAAATGTCTGATCATTTCCCTTTTCCCCAATGCACAGTTACCCTGGTAAAAGGTGTTAGGTCTCTTTGGGGAAGGCTGGAAGGAAGATTAACAGTATAAATTTTTGACATTGTAACAGGGACCTTACCCATTCAAAGAGCTCTGTGTTTGTAAACTGTCTCAGGTATGGGAATTGATTAAGGGGCCATGACTCTGTTTCTGTAATGCAAGTTAGACCTTTGTTCACTTGACCTAGAACTCTTCTGCATGTGTAAATCAAGTAGGAATTTAGCAGATTGCCCATCTGTTTTACTTCTAGGTACCCCATGATCTATTAATGAGCACCATAGGTTTCTGCAACTCAGACTATTTTGATAGCTGCTTTGAGTCTGCTGTTCACTGTAGTAGCCATGCCCACCTTTCCTTTGGTGATGAGGTACTGCCACTTGGTTTCTGCCAGCTGGGGATCTGATCATCCCCATCATGTTTAATATGAATGACTATAGTTCCCAAGGTAATTTCTAACCTACAGAGAAGAGCCACCACAAAGATCTTCAGGGAAGATGGACGCTATTCCACACTGTCTTTGTGAAAGGTGTTTCTTCTGGACATTCCTGCAGTGGGTGAGTAAGTATTACATGATAAATCCATTTTAACATTCCAGTCTCTCTAAGACTTTGGATCCCCTCATCTACAGTGTAGCAGGGCAATTCTGGCATTTCAACCTCAGGTAAAGTAGGCCTCATTTTGGTCCATGTTTCAGCCAGCCACCCAAACAAACTGTTAGAGCCCTTTCTAAACCCATTAGCTACAACATTAAATCCAGCATCTCTGCCTAGTGGGCTCATATCAATATATTCAGCCTGATCCAACTTTATATTCCTTCCATTATTATCCCTCATCCTAATATCATTCCCACACATATTCCCCTGATTTTTTTCTATATAAATGGGAAAACTACAGTTCTTTTGTAGTATAGTATACTTCCTCATGGGTCACACTTTGTACCTCACCTTTGGAGGCTTGTTGGGACTTTAGTTTCTAGTTATAGGTCTGGAAGGACAAAGGGGAGGTGGGTGGGAAATTAGATGGATTAGAAGTTTCTTGTAAACCAGTTACCTCAGGGCATTCCACTGCAGTTTCATCTGGTGAGACAGGATTAATCTCTTCAGGTGGAGGTTGGATGGCTGATTCCTTAGGGCAGACTGAAGGTCAGATTGCTGTTTCTTCAGGTCAGACTGAAGGGGAATGTATTTCCTCAGGGCAGATCATTACAGGCTTATCTTGCAAAGACTCAGCAGAATTTGGAGTTTCAATGTACCCCCTGCCTGTCAACCCAATTGGGATATATCTCCATCCCAATTCTCAGGATTACATTCCTTTTACAATCAATACTTTCACTTTAACAGTAGACACCATGCAAGTTTGAGATTTTAGTTTCCATTATAACTTACTGCTACTCATACAATGAGACTCTGGATCTGGTTTTTAGAGATCTCAAGTCTGTTAACTGCACAAAATAAAATTTTCTTTCAGGAAACACATAGAAATTTCACAGCATTCATGTGGCACTTAAGTTGCACATGTCAAGCCTTCATCTCATCCCTTACTTTTATAACTGTATCCACATATTTAGGAAAAACTAGCCAATGTTATTTTACCTTTTTACTCCACAAAACTCAGTTAAGTTTTCAAAAACACTCTCACCCAGAGCTTTGCCTCTTATAAGTGTGGAAGAAGCCATATTGAGTGGTGATCTTTTGCAAATCTCTATTGCCAACTCAAGCCCTGGACTATCAGTGGCCTCTTGAATCTTGGAAACAGAGTAATTAGTGCCTTTGAATCTAATTAGAGTAGAGATCCAATGTAAAAACCCCAAAAGCAATTCAGAAATACCATTTTTAAGATAGTTTCTCAAGAACCACTCCCAGTACAAAGCTGTATTAGTCAGGGGTCTCTAGGAAAACAGAACCAACAGGAGATATGTGTAAATATTATGAGATTTTATAATATTGTCTCATGTGACCATGGGGATACATGAGTCCAAATTCTGCAGGGCAGGCTACAAGTCAGGAGCTCCACTGAAGGTGCTTGATAGGATTCCTGGGAGAAGCTGGTTATCTGAAGTAGAGATGGGAGTTCTCTCTCCTGACTGCTGAATCACTTCTTTTAAGGCTTTCAGCTGATTGAATGAGACCCTTTTCCTTGTTGAAGGCAATTTCTTCAGTTGATTGCAGATGTAATCAGCCATAGATTCAATCAATTCGCTGATGATTTAAATCCATGAAATACCTTACCACTGCAATTAGGCCATTGCTTGCTTGACCAAACAACTGTCACCATCACCTGGCTACGTTGACACATGAGCCTAAGCACAGCTCCAGCCTCTTCTCCTGCCATTTTCTTCTGCTTGATAAACTTACTCACACTCTTATTATTTCAGATATTTGAATGAACCGTGCTCACTCCTAATATGGGGCTTTCCATATTTTTCCCAGTATCCTAAAATTTTTAATTTCCCTTTTTCTTCCTTTTTCAAGTTAGTTCCTACTGATCCTTCATTTCTCCCCTCTGAGTCACTTAATTCTAATCTATCCATTTCTAGCATGTAATTTTTTTCTCTCTTATTTTAAGAGCACTCATCCCAATCTGTATAAATACATAAATTTTGTGATTATACAATAAATGTTTACAACCTCTACAAGTGTGAAAGATCAATGAAAATTAGCAGATCATATATCTTCATTTCTTAATACTATTAGGTGGAGAGCATGATTACATCATAGGCCTAAAATTATATTTGGTCTATATAAGTTATTGAGTTAAGCAGATATAATACATCATAATTCCAATTTCAAATTGTCAATAAAGACTCTTACTAATCATCCAGATTCAGTGACCTGTTTTCATCAAATCCTGGGGCTGGACCATACAGTACAAAAGTATTGCCATGGTTCCAAACCTGAGGTTACAAAAGAAATACAGTGAGTTATTCTAAGTTCAAAATATATATTACAAGCTGACTACAATATTTCTTCTTCTAGAGTATATGTTCCTTATGATTAGAATGCTTCTTGTACAATATTTTATTTCAATGAGCACAATAATTTTCACTTAGGAGGTACTCAATCAGTATTCTAAATATATTTAAAGAAATAAATATTAGAATTTTTTAATTGACCCTTAACCTTTATTATCTCCTTGCTAAGAAGGGCAATACCATGATCTTTACTAACATATAAACAGAAAAACAATAAATTTTTGCATATCTGTGAAAATCTATGGATATTTGTAGATAACTACATAAATACAGCAGATAAGAACATATATATAAATGTATATATAAAAAATAAGTGCTCTAAATACCTTGCACATAAAGATGTGGATGAAACTCCATAGATGAGGAGTGAATACAATTTTTCATATTCAATATAGATGTAGTATTTATATAAAATATGTCTTTAATCCTTCAATTGGATACTTCTTCATAAAAATTAAATGTATGTTTTCTAGTGTTTTGACTTATTGAGTAGTCAAACTACAAATTTAGAAGAGAAATTGATTTTAATCCAATTGGTGTACATTTTATATGGAAGTTTCTCTATACTTCAGGAAATATATTGCTTAGAATAAACTCCTACCCAAGAATTAGTAAGGGATGTAATTCATAAATGAAAAAAATTGGGGGGAAAGTACCCATAAGTATCTTTCTTGCATCATCACTTAAGCCTTTTTAATGAAAAACTATGAATTTGAATTAGACAGTTTAATACATGCAAATTAAGAAAGTGGAAATTAAAAGTGCAGGTTTGAAGAACATTGTTTGCATAGGTGCTAAAATAGCAAATTGATTAAAGAGGATCCCTGAGATTACACTATGGATGAAGAGTTGCTCAATTATTCATACAGACAACTATATAGTAATACACATTTTCATAAAAGTTAAATACTTAAAGACTGTGTGCTTTTGATATAGAATGCTACAGTACCTAGCTAAGTTCCTTTTAAGCCTACAAAAACTCATCATCTTATTAATTTTCTATAATAGTCAATGTATTTAAAATATGGAAAAATTGCATCAGATACTTTCAAACTGTGAAAAGTAAAATTTGTGCAATGTATGTATATATCTCCTATTATTAACAATCACTCCATTTTCCATTCCTTGCCCCAAACTCAGTTTTGAGATTTGAGAGTCAAAGTTATAAGATATCACATAACTGAAAGATCAATATGTGAGGCATAGATGACAACAGTAACATATAATTACTTCCTTTCTCAATGATGTAAACTAGAAACTTCATTAGTTACTTTTCTTCCCAAGTCAATTCAGCCATGTCAATGAATGTGACAAATTTCAGTATGACAAAAATCATTATATGGAGAAGATCTTTAATTTTAGTGTATAACTCATATTAACTATTTTTAAATTTGGCCATTTAATATTTTTCAAATAGTAGTCCAGAAGAAAATAGATTGAGTATGTTGCAGAATCCTTAGTGGGATCTAGCTAATATAGGACTAAAAGATAATTCCTATAATTAACATCTAGCTTTTCCATTTACTAATAGGTCATGTCATTGAATTTGATTTTCCTTTAGGATTTCATTATTAACCATTTGGGTTGTATTAGGTTATATTCAGCATACTTAAAACATTTTGAATATTTTAAAATTAGGTGTAAATGAGAAGATTGACATTTTCCCAAAGAAGTTAGAATATTAAGTAATCTGATCATTTCAGTGCATAGAAAAAAATAGCAGGCAGTCAAGTAAAGAACCAATGTTACGTGTAGACAGACCATAGACCAAATCTAAAAGGTACTAATAGGTATTAAGAGAAAATTTACTGAATTATCTTGCTCGAGGACAGCTTCTGTAAATAAAATTTTACTGGAACACAGCTAAATCCATCAGTTTATGTATTACCTATGAAGGCTTTTATGCTACCTTGGCAGCAGTGAGAGGTAACACAGCGGCTGTATAGCAGGGATTGTCTGAACTCCTAACTTGCTCTTGGCCAGAAAAAGTTTGCTGGCCCCTGTTCTATGAACTGTCCACAGCAGGGATTATTATTGGATACCCCCTGTGGCAGTTTGATTTTCTTGATGAGTTCCCAAAGGAAATACTGATTATGTTTGTAAACTGGTCTTTTCCTCTGGGCTAGTGATACCCTTAGATTATATTGAGTTCATAGCCTTCACTTTTACTTGATTAAATTATGATTAAGGCTTTGATTGGGCTACATTAGTAGGATGTACCATCCCTGCCTCTTTGGTGGGCTGGGACTCACAAAGAAAACCACACGGCAGAGCAGACGGTGGAGATTTGATGCCGGTGTTTTGATTTTGGAGCCCCTGGAAGTAAATACACAGAGAAGCAGATTCGTGAGGAAGGAAAGAAGGGTCCATTAGACATGGCAGAGGCCCCAGAACGAGAGGCAAGCCATTCACCTGACAGTTTACAGCTGGGCTTGTGGAGAGAGCAGAGCAGCTGAGCCCAGAGAGAAATGAGCCCTGGGAGAGAGACAAGACTTGTCCCAGCCTGTAGCTGAGTTTGGAAGAAGCTGGGACCACAGAGCCTTAAGAGGAAGAGGAAGCCTGAACCATTGCAGACTTCGGCAGCCATCTTGCTCCAGCATGTGGCAACAGACTTTGGTGAGGGAAGAAACTTACGCTTTATGGGCTTGTGACTGTAAGCTTTGAACCCAGATAAATACCCTTTATAAAAGCCACCAGATTTCAGTACCCCTTTGGCTGACTAATACACCCCCATATATATATATATAGTTGTTTTTTTATGACAACTTTGTGTTTTATTAATACTCAATTTTCCAGTTACTGAAAAATGAAATACAGTGGGTTTGGTGTTCTCCAAAAATGTACGTTTATAACATACTTTCACGTAACAATGCTTCCTTTAAAATGCCGAATCCTCTCTCTTAAAAGAAAGGGGAAAAATTAAGTATACCTTTGAGAAATCGAAGAATTCATGTTTTTAAAGTTAGTCCATTTTGATATCCATCTGTAAATGACATGAAAACTTGATTGTTTATGCACACTGAGCTTTTTAATCTTTAGAGAGATTCAACTAAATGTATGATGGGAAAAGGTGATATTCTGTTCCTGATCATGTGGCATGGCCCTCACAGCATGCTTTCTAAGCTGAAAGACACAGGACTAGAATATGGGTGCTATCAGAGGCAAGAATTAACCTAAAACAGCAAAAGAGTTGGAACGTTTATGGAGCATCTGTATCTGTGATCTCCAAATGGTAAAAGGTCAGTGTATTTTAATGATGGTACCTTGTCCATAAAGGTCCCCCAATTTTGGAAATAAAAGAAAAAGTCTAGGTCAGGAGAGGATCTGGATGCAGACAAGAAAGCACTCATTCTCTGCTGGTGGGATTGGAAAATGGCCCATACCACTACAGCTGTGAAAGCATGGCAAGATCCCCAGAAGCTACGTATGGAGGAAACGATGATGTTCCCAAGGGCATGATGTACAACTGCCACTTGACTCAAAAGAAGGATGGTTCCTTGAGAGGGAGAGGGACCCATGTCATGCTTGGTACGATGTGGCTGCTTCCCAGGAGGACCTCCTTGGCAGCCCTTTGCCTCCCCGCACCACCCCAAACATAATCCCCCCAAAAAGGGTGTCCAGGGCTCTGCACATCCACACAAAAACGCAGGCCCAATTCCAGATCACAAGGAACACAAAGCATAGCCCCAGTCACAAGTGGGACTCACCAAACCCGGGGGAACCCCAGAGGGTACTACTTTCAGGCCCATATCAAAGTACCATAAGGGCCCCTGAGAAATCAGTAGGAGAAACTGCGAGTGAGATGGCTCACCCCTCCTCTCATGGGGGGGGGGGTCTTGGACAACGTCTTGGGGTACCCTGGGAGCTAGTGGGTCACAGACAACCTCCCTTGGGCCTCTCTCTTTGGCCAGCTCAGACCAGTTTCAGGGTCCTGGGTGGTGGTAGGGGGATACTCAGAAAACAGGTGGAGTCTAGGGTGTGGGGTGGAGGGCCGGGGATGCTTCTGTTGTCCTTTGATTTTCTCTTCTGGAAATGAAGTGTACCCTTCCTTCTGCAATCTGGCCACCATGACAGGCAGGCTGCAACAGGGAAACCAGTCAGAAACCAGGGCGAGCTCCCAAACGCCCCCGGCTGTGGCGGGTAGAAAGGGCGAGGGGCGACGACATGGTCAACCTCTTTAGAATTCCTACCTTGGCCTTGAAGGAACAGAAATCTTGAAGGGAATGTAAAAGCCACCGGCACCTGGAGTCAGCCGTCAAGCTCAGGAAGGAGCTTGTTTCTCCTCATATCTGACACAACACCCCTGCCATGTCTGGGAACAGGCGCTTTGTCTTCCAAGAGCACCAGTGCAGCTCAGCTTGCACTCTTCAGGCTGGAGGCACCCATCTCAGGAGAGAAACGAAGACCAGGACTACAGCTCAGTTTACAAGGCTGGTCCAACGCATTCCACTCCTAGAACCTTCCAAGAGCACCAGTGCTCAGCTTGTACTCTTCAGGCTGGAGGCACCCATCTCAGGAGGGAAGCGAAGACCAGGGTTAGAGCTCAGTTCATGGGGCTGGTCCAATGCATTCCACTCCTAGAACCTTCCAAGGGCACCAGTGCAGCTCAGGTTGCACTCTTCAGGCTGGAGGCACCCATCTCAGGAGAGAAGCGAAGACCAGGGCTACAGCTCAGTTCATGGGGCTGGTCCAACGCATTCCACTCCTAGAACCTTCCAAGAGCACCAGTGCAGCTCAGCTTGCACTCTTCAGGCTGGAGGCACCCATCTCAGGAGGGAAGCGAAGACCAGGGCTACAGCTCAGTTCATGGGGCTGGTCCAATGCATTCCACTCCTATAACCTTTTCAAATGTTGTGATCAGGCTTAACAACAAGAGGAGATATTTTCCTGACAGACTTGAAAAATGTGTCCTCCCTCCCTCCCACATCTGTAAAATCTCTGGAATCCACTGAGACATATTCTCCTACAGAAGCAACTCAGATGAACTCAAGTCTTTCCCCTGGCTACCATCTAGGATTGCTGAAAGGGATCGTGGACTGTTTCACACCCAAGTAGTTTACCTCCGGTGGCTCCTACTAGATCTGTAGCTCTCGGCTGAATTCCATATTTGCCGTGACCGTGACAGGGTTAGGAAGCCACATTCCTTTGCCTTTCCTCCTTGCAGTTTCCTCCCCAGGCAATGATTCCAAGCAGAATATCTTCAAAGAGGACTAGAGCTAGCTGGACGGCCCAGCTCAGCACCTCTCGGGCATTCTACGAGCAGACAACAAACCCAAGTATTTTTATGTAATAGCCTTCTTCATTTTAATTCTCTTTTCATTTCTCATGATGCCACTTTATTTTGTGGGAACCTGATATAAATGTACAGAAGTCTTTCTTTTTAAATTATCATCGAACCGTGTGTCTTTCTGTTCATTGACTTTGAGGCAGGTCATATTGCCCGTCTTGATCCCACGTCTCTTTTATAAGTTGCCGGAATCCACAAGGCTGGAATTTCTTGATACCATGGGCAAGGGGTATCCCGCAAGTATTGGAGAGGATGTGGAGAAAGGCAGAGGGACGCTCATTCATTCAGTGCCGGTGAGTTTGCCGCTGCCACATGGAAGACTGCCCACCACCCTTACATTTTAATGTAACCACTTGACAGATTTATAAATCATAAAAATTAATTTTCAGAACCAAGTCCAGCTGATTTCCTAACAATGATTTTGAAAAAAATCAAAGAGTGTCTGGAAAACTATTATCCCAGATATCTATCCACTCATTGTGAAAGGTCTCCGCATTGGCTGCCTGTCAGGTGTGCAATGCTAAAGAAATCTGGTTAGTTTGGGAACTTAAAATGAATGAGTCCTAAGAAATGCTAGTAGACAATTGTAAAAGTAGTAGAATAACTGAGCAAACAAATAACTATTTCATAAGGGAAAATACAGCATTTCAATAAGGGAAAATTACATCTGACCAATCTATTTTATACTTAAGGCATTATCATTAGGAATTTTTTTTTTTTTTTTTTTTTTTTTTTAGTTAAAATGTTTAGCTGAAGAGTAGTCATGTAAGAACTTTATATGAGACTAAAATGATGGTTTTATCAAGAGTTTAGCACTAGCTTAAAGAAGAGAACCCAAAGAATGAGAGTTTGTCTGGAAATGCAAGACTCTAGAAATTAGGCTGGGACTAGGACACAAAATCAATTTTAAATATTGCTTAATAAAGTCACAAATTGCCAGTATCTCAGTGACTCTTGGTTTCCTTTTAAGATGTTTGTTTTAACATTTTATGTTTTTTTTCTTTAATGCATTTTATTGAGATATACATAAAGTGTGCAAATTTTAGAGAATTGCTTTATACATTTTTACATGTGCACACATCCACATATTTATCATTCAGCTCAAGGTGTAAACTATTTCTAGAGTCCAACTGGCTCCCTCATACCCTGTCACATTTAATGCCCCCAATTTCACCAAACTGAGATAACTATAACCTTGATTTCTACCACTCATTGATTAGTTTGGCTGTTCTTTAAGTCTATAAATGGGAGTATAGAATGTATAGTCTTTTGTGTCTAGCTTTATTTGTTCAACATTATGCCTATCAGATTTAGCCATGTTATTGAGAGCATCATTATTATTTATTTAAAAAATTGCTTTCTGGTATTCTGTTGTGTGAATATATCTTATTAGTATATCAATACTAATCTTTATGGACTTAAGGTTGCTTCCATTTCTCTGTTATTATGAACAAAGCTACTATGAACATTATTGTAAACTTTTTTTGATAGACATATGCACCCATTTCTTCTGGATATATACTTACCATACTTATGTGTGGAGTTATTGTATCAATGGATTGGCATCTGTTAACAATCATATATACTGCCAAGCAATTTACCACAGTGGTTGTATAAATTTGCACACCTGAGTGAATAATTGATATCTCATTTTAATTTTTACATGCATTTCCTGATAACCTAGGAGGTTAAGAATCTTTGTATATGTTTATTAGCTATTAAAAACATCTTTATTGAAGTGTCAATTCAAATTTTTTGTTCAGTTTTTTTTTTATTGGATTGTACTTTTCTTATTCACTTGTAAGTTTTATTTAAATAATCTAAATACGTGTCCTCTGTTAGATATATTAATTGCAAAACTCTTCTCCCAGATGGTATTCTTTTTTCACACTTTTCATCATATATTTTGATGAATATAAGTCTTAATTGTAATTGTCTGATTTATCCATCTTTTCTTTTATGGTCAATCCTACTGAATGTGTTGTGCTTGTTTAAGAAACGTTTGCCTACTCCAAGGTCATGGACATATTATCCCATATTTTCATCTAGACACTTTATTGTTTTACCTTTTACAATTTGGTCTTTGATCTTTTACAAATTTATTTGGGATATGATGTGATATATGGGTCAAGTTTCAATTTTCCCCATATTGTTATCCAATCTCCTCCACACCGTTCACTTACCATTTTGTCTTAAATACTTTCCTAAGTCATTCTTGAGTTTATTATTTTCAATCTTATATAAGTTTTAGTATATTGCAAAGTAGTACTTTATATTAAATTCAAGCACCTTTATACATTTTAATGATGTCTTCTAGTATTACCAGTGACAGTTGATATTAAGACTAGTTATTTGTAACAAACAGTCCCAGAAAAAAAAAAAGTAGTTATAAATAAGCAATTGGTCAGGGAAACTATCGACCTGATCTTGCTTACACTGGACAGCAGTATCAAGGCAGGCAGACTCCACCCAGTCTATCCTGAACATTATCTGATAGAATTTTTATTTAGGAATGTATGAAAATAAAATAATTTACATAAAATTATTTAACTATAGTGTGAAAGGAAACTACATGTATTTGACTAAATGACAACTAGTAGAGTGAGACTAGGGTATAAATTTCCTGTTTTTCCTGCCGAGGAGTATTGCAAGAATCTTTAACCAAGATCAGTAAGAAATGGTGTGTATTCTAGCCTGGAATAGCTTTCTAGAGTTTCAGCCAATTTGCTTCTGAGTCTCATGCTGAATCCAATTCTGTTTACAAGGAAATTAAGCATAATTGCGACAGAGTTGCCTTTAATATGATAGACAATTATATGAATTCTCAGTTATAGCAAGTTGCATAAAATTTGCTTGACACAAGGGAACTGTATTATTATTTTTTTCAGTGAAGGCTCTGTTTCCTTGCCATATGCTCTTGACTCTGATATGTTTGCTGATGCTTCAATTGAGTAAATCTAAGTGGTCCCACTTTGTGAAGGGAATTTCTGGATCTCAGCTATGCTATAGTGTTCCTTCCTCTTATACGGAATGACTGATTGCTTTTACTAAAGCATTCCTCAGTAGTGCACTTATAGTCACAAGTGCTTTCTGGTGCATTCTAGCTAGTGATCTGGAGCATAGAGGTTTCAATCTATTACTAATCTCCTGAAGAAAGTTGCTCTTAGTCATATTTATGTTTCTTTTTGCTTAAAGAAACATAAATTGTATTTTTCATGTGTTAATTAAAAGTCCTCTCAGAACAAGCAAATAAACAATATTTTCCATTTAAGACTCTTAGGTAAAAATATCTATAGAGATCAGTTCATTCTTTAGTGGATATTTCAAAGGTTATCACATATGTAAACCCTATTCCACTTTCACTTTGGTCTTTTCAAATTATTATCCAAATTATTACTATAAAGGAAAGGTTCTGAAATAATCTTAAAATTAAATGTTAGAAAACATTTAATCACAGGATTTGGGTCACTGACTTCCTTTTTCCTTTTGATTTACATATGACTGCAGCTTCCCAATCAGAGCTGTTGAATAAGGCAAAGTAGTAGTTTGAGAAAATAGTAGTCTTGTAACAGAAAAACTTCAAAATATTAGAGTTTTTTCTTTTCTTCTTTCTTCTTTCCTCTCCTCCTTTTCCCTCACCTCTCTTTTCCCTGTCCCCTCTTTTATCTCTTTTTTCCTCTCTCACCCTCTTTTACTCCTACACCTCTTCTTCAACCATTTCCTCTTCCTCCTCTTTATTTTATTGCTTACTTTCCAAGTTTTTAACTTTTATTTTGAAATTCCAGGACTTTGGGGGGGGGAAGAGGAGGCAGACAGGGTGGCAAGGAAAAAAAAAAAAAAAACAACATAAAATTAAGCATTTTCATATATATTATTCCAAGAACAAGGCAAGGTTTTTTGCATACCAGGAAGAACATGAATTAGAACAACTGAAATAGAAAAATGCTGTCTTTGGTTAGATGACAGAATCTTTGTTCATCAGAAACTTAGTGGCTTTTTAGAATTTATGCATTAGATAGTTTAAATCTAGTCCTTCACTCATCGCTGGCCTCCATATCACACCAATCTACATCCATTTAAATGAGACTCTTCAGTTCTTATTTCACTTGCTCACCCGGCAGTATTTGATATGTTTAGCTCTTCTCGTCTTCCCCAAGCAGACCTTCCCAGTGTGTCCTACATATTCCTGGCATATACATTTCTCTGGCCACACCTTCAATTTCTCTATATTACAACCCTTTCCTCTATCTTTGCTTTAAATATTTTATTTTTTAAAAGGTGGGCCTTAGCCTTAGGCTCCTCTGTTTGTACGGTTCTACTCTCCTTAACATCCGAATTACAACCTTATTTTCCTCAGTTCAATTGTGATTATAATGCTGATGACTCCAACCCTAGTCTAGAGTTACCTCTTTAAAGCATCTAGGCCTGTATATCTACCTCCTACTGCACATTTTAGTTTAGTTTGGATACCTCAGAAGTAGGACTTTCCACATATTCAGCAGTAATCACATAATTTTCCCAGAACCCCTCTCTGGTCCCACCCCACCTGCACCATTTGCTCCTCATTTAGAATTCTATTTTTAGTTAATAGCCCCCAAAATCATTTATTTGCCTCTAACAGAAACTCTGGAATCACCTTGACTCTTAGTTCCCTCTAATCCACAACCCCTAACCCATCCAAATAAACACAAAGGCTTTGTAGCTCAGCTCCCAAAATACATGTGGAAACTGTCTACTCAGTGCAGACTCCACTAATATAGTCTACTCCAGGATATCCACTGCATTGCCTTTGAACAATTGCAGTAAGCCCCTGACTGAGGTCTCTGTATGCATGTAATCTTAAAGCCTTCTACTCTGTTCTTCACACTGAAACAAATGATCTTTTAAAATACAAATTCTCTCCATTTCTAGTTTAAATTCCTTCACTGCCTTTAAGATAAAGTTCAAACATTTCCAAAGTCCTCCATGATCTTCCCCTGTATGTTAAGATTCTATGAGTTATACCAAGCAGAATCCTACTAAAATTATTATTTTTTTAAAAAAGAAACTTTAAAGAACCTCAAGATTAAAGATATAACAACATCCAAAATAATCGTTTAGAACATGTGTCTGTAATGATGTAAGGAATTCTACCTCTCCAACTCTCAGCTGCAATTCTGAATATTTGCTTTATTTTTCATTTTGACTTCAGATTTTCTTATTTTGTGTCTCATGCTACCCGATCAACATGGTGACTGGCTAACAGTTATTTATTTTACGTCTTATTTGTTCAAGGGAACAGACAGTATAGAACTTGAAGTTTTGAATTATCAAAGTAAATTCTTCAGAACGAACTCTGAAACTCAGTGATTGTGTTAATCAATTGACCATGCTGATAAACTCCTTGAAATATCACCAGATAATCAACAAAGCAAAGCTAAAATTTTTAAAATTTATTACAATAAGGGAGAACACCACCTTGACAGACTAAGCAGTGATTCAGAAGGGAGAGAGTAGATGTAGGATATTTGGAATTTGGGCTTAAGTGGTTTGATGTTTGGACAGAGTTGAGGAGCTGAACTGTAATGGGTCTAGTTTGTAATATAATGCTTTTGGATTTGTGAGCACAGCAAATGAAGTGCCCTCAATTGAGGAGGTTGCTTAACATATACATAAGCAGTTTGTCCAGGTGAGCCCACTGTAGCTTTTTTGATTTATTTGAAGAGAACATTAAAGTAATTTACTGAATTACAGTCTTTCTTTTGCAAAGATTCCTAGAAAAAACAACAAAATAAAGTTGACATAGATGGTCTATATTATTATCTTAGTCATGTTGACAGAGAATTGCTCATTTATCAGTTTTCTCATTGTGTTCACTCTTAGTCTTGTGCTGGAAGATAGACCATTATAGTTTGGAGATATGATCAATCTTGATATATGCCATTATTTGAGGAGTCATGTTTGAATGTCAGGATTCTAGTGGCATTGTTTCAAATGCCATTACATCAAGTTTTCCTACTTTTTTGGGGGTGAGCATGTGTTGCATTATCTAATGGATTTAAGATTCTGGAGATGACACATTTGAATACTACAGTAGGAAAAAAATATTAGTAGAAAGATTATGATAAGATTTTGTGGTCCATTTCTAAGTCAAGAGCCAAGAGTAATAAGATTAAACCTAGAAAAGAGATTACATCCCCATATTAAGAACTCTTAGAACTAAATATGTGGATGGACATTAGCCAAATCACCTAATTTCATGATTTCTTCATTTCATCCCTAGATCTTCTTAGAAATATTAGAAATTAGGCAAGTCTAAGGGGACAGAAGGTTAATAATCTTCTAAAATAGCACATGTATCATTTCAGGAGGCCAATGTCATATCTAAAGTTTCTCTGTCCAATCTCGGGAATTTTTCAGGTCTATGGGCTTACTGATATCATATATGCCCCCTGTCAGTCTCTGACCTTTAGCATTTAGGATTCTCCCCACTTCCCATGCATTTCATGTCACTCAGTAATAGGGCAGGAAAAGTATTGCTAACTGTGGAATATGCTGATTTGGGGATCCAAAGAGGTGCATGAGGCAATGTGATTCCTTTTCTGATTGGAGGTCCAAAATGTAAGAACTGCCTTTGACTTAGGAGGACATCTCCAGATATGCCTCTGACCCCTTGGTTGCCTGAGCAAATACCAGGCAAGGGGTTGGTTTAAGCAATGGGAATTTAATGGCTTACAGTTTTGAGGTTAGGAGAAGTCCAAGTCAAGGCCTCATCTAGGCAATGCTTTCTTCCCAAAGACTGGCATTCTGGGGCTGGCTGCAGCACTCCTTGGTCCTTGACTTTTCTGTCACATGGCAATGGACATGGAAGCCTCTCTTGGCCTCTCCCTTCTCATATGGGCTTGGCTGATTTCAGCTTCTGACTATTCTTCTGTGGCTTTCTCTCTCTGTAAGAATTTCTTTTGTTTATAAAAGATTTCATCAATAGCATTAAAACACATCCTGAATGAGTTAATTGACAGCTTAACCGAAGTAACTTCATCAAAAGGTCCTACTTACAATGAGTCCACACTCACAGAAACGGATTAAGTTTAGGAACATGTTTTTTTTCTGAGGCACATGGCTCCAACCCACCATAATTCTTAAAATTTTATGTGTCCAGGCCATGAATCTGCAGAGTTTAACCCAACCCTCTGGAGCACATGTTTTACCAATGATTCCAGATTGCTCGCTACCTACTTCCTGCTCATCTGGCCCATTTAATATACTGTTATCAATATAATAGATCAATATGATACTCTGCAGGGTGTCCTGATTTTCCACATCTCTTTGGTCTATATTATGTTAGAGAGCAGAGGAATTTAACCTAGCCCTGGAGCTTGACTGTAAATGTATCATTTTTCCCATTCCAAAATGAAGCTGAAGTGTTTATTTCCTCTCTTCTTATTAGGATATAAAATAATTCATTCACCAATTAATGGCTGCAAATCACATACTTATGGCCATATAAAACTATTATAGACAAGATAACCACAACTGGCATGACAACTGCACTTGGGATTCCTGTATGGTTGAGGGTATGACCTTCTGTGGTCTCACTGGTGAATGTTTTTACGACTGAAATGTCATCTAGTATCAGGGTCCATCTGTGCTTCATCTGCCAGCATCGATAGCGCCCTCATTGCCAGCCAGGCAATTAATATTCCAGTTCTAAAGCCCCACTGTCGGCCATCTGTTGCAGTTCAGTTTTTGAGAAGCAGACACTGAGACACATCTGAATGTATGATGTTTATTACGGATTAATTCCTGTGGGAAGAAGTGTAAGGAAGCAGGGCTCAACAGAGGAAGAAGTTGAACTCTGCTATAGATCCAAAAACACTTTGAACAGCCTTGTAGAGAGCTTAGAACAAGTATCATCCAACAGAATGAGCCACATCCAGCTGAAATAGCTGGGCATTTTTACCTCCGCCACCCTTAGACGCAAGCTGCATGTTTCCCTGGGAAGAGTATTGCATTAGACAAAGTGGAAAGGTGGTCTTTGCAGTAATCCATTTCCCAGACCAGAAAAAGTGGAAGGATTCTTTAAGTGGGAAGATTCCTTTAGCCATTATTGTTTTCCAAGATTATAGGGTCCTGGTAAAGTTCAGTATGGTATATCTAAGTGTACAAATAAATACCTTGGAGTTCCCCTCACATAGCTTAAGATTTATGTCCAAAAGCACAGTAAACTAACAATTCCTCTGATGCTCTATCCTCTCTAATCATTACAAATTCAAACAAATCTTATGTAGGCTCTTGAGTTGGGTAATAAACCAACAGTCATAGACTAGTTTCTAAATATTTTATCAAGCCCTACATAGGTGATCTAGCACTCATGTTACCTCTGCATCTCTGGGTTTCTGCCAAAACTATGGTAACAGGAGAGTTGTACTTAACATCCATAGGTTGACTTCTCTGAACCATGGGGATGCACCATAATCCTCATATTGTTTATCTGCAGAGAAAAGAAGATAACTTTAGGAGAGAATAGCCTAGGGTTTCACAATCAGAAAATGGCAAAAGTAAGTAATTAAATCCCAGCATAGACCATATATAATGTGCTATGAGACCACATATCTTTAATTTTGAGAATTGCATGAAACAATAAATGCATCATGCCTATTACAGGCCATGTAATTTGTTCCAACTGATCTTTCATTATCCCTGCAAATGTGGTCTCATAAATACCTGTCTTTTGGGGAGATGAAACTAAGCCTCAGTGATTTGTGAAAGTTTTACCATCAGCGAATCATGGATCAAGTTTCAAATCAAGGTCACTCAGAGTCTAGAGCCAAGCATTTCAAAGAATGGTTTTCCAGTCATGTATCATCAGTGAAGAGGTAGAAATTAAAAGTCCTGCTTAATTTGTTTATATTTACTTATAGAGTCAATTTACAGATTACATATTGACTGTCACTCCTATTATGCTACTATTTTTTTTTAATCACTCAAACTTTAGTGCATTTCACTAAAAAGCTCAAAATGGCTACATCAGAGAAGACCCTTAGGATGATGTTAGTAGAAATATCAATATTAATTATTCTTCCATGCAGGTATTAAATGATAATAATAACTATATTCTAATCAGTGGAATCCAAGGGAAAAATATATGTGATATATATGATAGGATGTATATATCTATAACCCCCAAGGAATTGAATTATATGTGTGTGTGTGTAGAGAGAGAGAGCAATAGGGAAAGAAAGACGACACAAACATATGCATATATATGTATGTATATAGAAAAGAATATATATATACATGAGGATGTATTTATGTGAGGGTCCAGAATGCAACATTCACGATAGAGAAAATTATGTAGTTTGGCAAAATGAGCAGAATAGGGATATTTAGGTCTCCTGGATATCTAGTCAATCCAGCCACAAGAAATATTTTTCACTACCCTTTTGTAACAAGTGAATAAAATAGACATTTCCTGTCTTAATGGATCTTACATTTATCAAAATCAACAATTAAAGAAGCAATAACATTTATGTTGGGTTGGGTATATGGTAGCTGCCTCCTTGTGTCAGTAATGACTTACCTTATGTTGGTATTAAAAGATAATTAACAACCCTTCTGTTTCAAACAAAGTACAGTTACACTTATCTAAAGCATTCCAAAGTATTTAGTTATTTACCTATTATTACCTCTTTTATCAAAAACCAATCTTAAGGGAGTGGATGTGGCTCAAGCAGTTGAGCACCTGCTTCCCATATAGGAGGTCCTAGGTTCGGTTCCCAGTGCCTACTTAGAAACAAAACAAAAAAGAACAAGTCAACTCAGGGGAGCCAATGTGGCTCAGTGGTTGAGTGCCTGCTTTTGGCTTCGCACATACAAGGTTCCAGGATCAATCCCTGGCCCCAGTACCTCAAAACAAAACAAAACAAAAAACAATCTTAGAATAAAAAGGGAGAATATTTCCTCAATAGGCAAAACAAACAAACAAAAACTCCTTAAGATGAACCACAAAATGGATGTTTAATGACTGTTGGGGATTGAATCATATCATCCACAAAAGACGTGCTCAGATCCCACCCCGGTCCTGTCCATGAACCCATTTGTAAACAGGAGCTTTAAAGATGTTATTAAGGTGTGCCCAAACTGAATGAGGGTGGCCCTTAACTCAAAATGGCTGAAGTACTTTGTTTTACTATCCTCGCTGCTCAAGCAAATACCACGCAGTGGGTTGGCTTTAAGAGTGGGAATTTATTGGCTCACAGTTTTGCAGCTTGGAAAATTCCAAATCAAGGCATCCTCTAGGTGATGCTTTCTACCCAAAGACTGTGGCACTTTTGGATTGGCTGCTGGTGTTCCTTGGTCCTTGGCTTTTCTCTCACATGGCAATGCACATGGCGGCCTCTCCTGGCCTCTCCCTTCTCTTCCAGGTTCCCTTGACTTTCAGCATCTGGCTGCTCCCTCTGTGGCTCTCTCGCTCTCTGTCTGAATTCCATTCTGCTTATAAAGGATCCAGGAACAGGATTAAGACCCATCCTGATTCAGTTGGGACACACCTTAACTGAAGTAACCCCGCCAAAAGGTCCTACTTACAATAGGTTCACACTCACAGAAATGGATCAAGTTTAAGAACATGTTTTTCTGGGGTACATAACTCCAAACCGCCACAAACTTATAAGCAAAGGAAATTGGATACACAACAAAGGAAGTCATGGGTAGTAGCCAGAAGCTGGAAATCAACTTAACCTGGAAGTAAAGAAAGATGCCACCATATGCATTTCCATGTGACAGAAAAGCCAAGGAAGCCCAAAGATTGCCAGCCAGCCAGAAGATATCACCGTTCCTGGGAAGAAACAAGCCTTCTAGCCTCTGAAACTGAGCCGTAAAACTGTGTTTTGAGGAATTTAAGTCAAACCATTGTATGCTATTTGGTTTAGCAGCTAGGAAACTAAAACAATGGCTAAGGCTATGAAATCAATCGATTTGTAGAACAAACACCTATGTGATCCAAGTTATTCTGGAGAATCAGATATGCAAATATGCTTTACCTATGAAGAAGTCTTCAATTGCATAACATAGCTATGGGACTTAAAATAAAAATACATTTGTCCTTTAGATGAGGTCTGATCAGAAGCTCACATTTCCAGAATATATTAGTCAGTAGTTATTTTTGGTCTATAATTGGGCATGAGGAAAGGATGTATGAGAAAAGGTTATGTTATTTTACCCTAGAAATAACGTACACATTTTGTGATATGATTCCTAAGCAGGTTCAAAATGGCCAAACAGTGAGGGGACTGCCACCGCTACCGTTGTCACTGCAGGTTTTAAAACCCTGTATTTGTGACAGTAGCTGACGATGTGGGACCACTGTATCTGGGCATGGGCCAGAGTGAGCCCACAAAGGATCTGGCTTTATCGTCCCTATTTTTTTAATGATATTTAGATTACATAAATGTTACATAAAAAATACAGGGGATGCCCATATGCCCCACTCCCCCCACCACCCACATTTACCCACATTAACAACCTCCTTGGAGATGTTTTGATACTCAGCACAAAACTGCAGATGGAGTGATGCCCATAGGGGACTTTGACCAATGGAAGACAAGTTTTGGTAGGGAGTTTTGAATAAATGATTTTCCCTTCCTTACCCTGAAATTATTCATTAAAGAACTTGCACTTCAAATGATCTCCCTAAGATATGGCTACGCCTTTTTTTTTTGAAGCTCTGGCCATGTTGGCACATACATGCAATGGTATTTGGTCTACTTCTTACCCTGCCTCACGGTCCTCTTTCTTTCACACCTTCCTTCCTGGAAATTTACTGTCTAATAAGACATTAGCATATGAGCCTTTACCTCAAGTTTGCTTTTTGGGGAACCCAGGCTAAGGGAGGAGAGGGGAGACTTCAAAATGTAGCATAGGAATGAGCCTATACAGAAATTTATTTTACCTATTCCAAATTATTATGGAAAAATTAAACTTTAATTAAAATTAAAGAAGAATCTATTCTAATTGGGCATCATTAAACTCTATAAAGTCCTACCAAAGTTCATTATAGAAAAATTGGACCATTATGGTAACATATATATTGTTAAATATTTAGTACAATTAGTGCAACTTCTTGCTGGGATAAGGTTTTATAAGATGCTATTTCATAAAAAAGTGATCCTAATCTGATGAAAACTTGCCCAAATTGCTTTATTATCAAAAGATATTCCACCAAATTTCCCACAAAAACCTGCTTCTTGTATTTTATTTTATTTAAAAATATTTATTGAGTACCTACTATGTGCTCATAACTATTCAAGACACAGCAGCCAAAGTAACCAAAAAAAATTCTGCTCATGGAGTTTATATTCCAGTGTATAAACAAATGAATATATATATTATATATTCAATTTGTGTACATACATATACACACATATACATTTATGTAGTGATATTAGATAGTGATGCGTGCTGTGAAGAAAAATAAAGCAAGGGAGGGGACAGAGGGATATGTCACTTGGATCTTCAAGGATTCGACACTGGATGCAAGTGAATGGAGGGAGTGAACTGAATGACTATCAGAAGAAAAAGACATTCCAGTGGGAAGAGCTAAAGCAAAGGGCCTGTGGTGGATGCATGCCTGGTGTTTTCACAGAACAGAACTGAGCATAGCTGTGACATCAGTAACTTGATATTCATGTCTTAGGAATGCATATTAACCTCTAAGGACACAAAAGAGAAAATGCAGGTGCAATAATTACCATGTTTTGTACACAGTAAAGGGTTATTCACAGAGATCCTTAATGAGCTTTACACATCTCAGATAGAGCCAGCGCCTCAGTGAAGTGATGTGAGTATATTTATCTGTAGCTAACTCGTCAACTAAGCTTCATTCCAAAAACTATTCATTTCTATATCTCTTTGTGAATGAGAAAAGGCTGTGATGTCTGAGAAAAGTGTGTGTGGATATTAAAAATTACATGTAATAATTTTCTGTAAAGCTCAATAAATTTTGTGTCAGAATGAAAATATTGATCATTTAACAGTCCTTATGAGAGAATGCAAATATGGTATCATGGGAGATATGGGAGATATGAGTGATTTATAGGTATCAGGGAGAAAAATGTATAATCCACATATATAGGTATATTTTCTCCTGGACAGTGGTAATAATTTAGATTATCTTCAATTTTGGTGTTTCTCTCTATTCAAACTAGATTTTGTGATTCAACAAACATTTATGCATAGATATTATGTGCCATGCACAGTTCCAGGCTCTCAGGATATATTAGAATGAAAACACAGAAAAGGCTCTGCTCTCTTAGAGTGGATTATCTGTTTTTTGCTCCTAGGTCTATACGAGATTTTAGGTGTTGTGGGAATTTCTTTTGTAAACTGACAAAAATGTGAAAATTTATTGAATGTCAATTTTGGACATAGGGATAAGGAATTAAGACAGTTGCCATGGACTCAAGAGTTGCATTTAAAAGGTTTTTGTGCCTGAGCCCACGGTGCCCACCCTCAAGCTGGGCCCCTGGCTCAGAAGATGCATCAGGGTGCGCATGGCAAGAAGACACCCTGGGGCGAGCGCGGCGGGACGATGTCCACATCTTCCTGCGGGGAGAGGAGCATTGTCCTGAGGGGAGAGCGTGGTGGGGCCCACGCTGGACGAGCCCGTGGGGTGCACCCCTCGCCGGCGCCCCCACCTCTCCCTGACACCCAGTGCCGGAGGCGCACCAACTGCGCCGCAGCCACGCGCTCCGGCCGCCCTTCCCGCCGCCCTGGGCGCCCTCCCGCTGACGCGTGCGGGCCATGCGACCCATGCGCCTGGCCCGGAGCTCCCTGGAGGAGCAGCAGTGATCCCAGAAGTGCCTGGTCGCCGCCTCCCACCCCTGCTGCACCTGCAGAGCACCGCGCCCGCGCTGCGGAGGAGCAGCTGCTGGTGGCCCGTCTGCGCCCCTCCGACGGCGGGAGCCCTGGGAGGAGCCGCAGGGGCAGGGGGCTGGAGGGCGCGCGAGCCAGGCCCAGGCTGAAGGAGGCCCGCTAGAGCCCCTCCCGCCCCGGGGCGAGGCCCAGCACCGCAAAGGGCAGGCGCAGCATCGCAGAGGGCAGGACCCACCCCATCACCCCCAAGCTGAGCCGCAGTCCGCCGGGACGCGGACGCCACAGGCGCCTAGCCGTCGCGGCTCTGGGTGGACGGGATAAAGCCCACCGAGCCGGTCACGGAGGCCTCCCCGGCGGAACCTCAGCTGGCGAGTTGGAGTGGAGGCTTTGGTCGGAATCACTCCCCGAGCCCTTCTGCAGGTGAACAGGCACCTCCGCGCTGCCCTCCCCACGCGCCCCGTCCCTGGAGACGCCAGCACCCCTGGGAACCCCTTGTCTCCCCGAGTCCTCTCACGGGGTGCTGTGCCGCCCTGCCCCAGGAAGCCCCGCGACCTCTTCAGGCCTCCCCAGCCTCCCCTCATGGGGACTCTGGCCAGGGCCCAGGGCTGGGCCACGCACCCAGGAGGCTCATGGAAAGTAGTGGCAGTGCACAGGGAGGAGCGCGAGCAGGGCAGGTCTGCGCAGCCCCCTCGGGCAGCCCCTCTGCCCCGTGTGCATGCAGGCCCCATGTTGCAGGACTCAGAGCTGGAGGCACCTCAACCATTTCCTCCTCCATCACTCTTTCCTTCATTCACTCACTCATTTCACAAATGGATGCTGAGCACTTTTTAATACTTCGCTGGTCTCAAGACAGTCCTGCCCCCCGGTTCCCATCGCCAGCATAGAGACCCCTTTCTCAGGCTGGGGAAGCAAGCTGAAAAGAATCCTGAGTCGGGGGCTAAGAGTGTGTGTGTGTGTGTGTGTGTGTGTGTGTGTGTGTGTAAAACGTCCTGGGTAATTCTAATGGCTAGCGGGAGTTAAGAGCCTTCCTGAGTTCCAGTTGTCTCCGCCTGCTGAAGTGGAAACACCGTCAGATGGCTGCTTTGGCCAGCACTGATGCTTGTGAGCTGAACGGTGTGGGGTGGGCTGCTTACCATCACTGAGCATGTACCCTTATCCTAAAGCTGCAATAAAAGGTGGAGATGTACCTTCACGCACTGCTGGGTGACAAAGACAAAAAAGCTTTGTGCTGCTCCTTTTCTGTAAGGGTGGCAATGATAATTTTTAATAATAAAGAAAATGTTTTGGGGTGTAGACCCATTCAAAGTTGTAAGCAGTAGTGCTTTTATTGTGGTCCTAAATCTTCATAGAGCCCTTAGCTGAAGCCTTTTATTTATATTGGCAATAGAATGTGAGTCCACAGTATTTTCCAGAAAGAAATAATTCTGATTGGTAATGCAAGTAGTTTGCATTATTTTTTTCAGGGCTTGACTCAAATTTACATTGATTTGTTCATTCATTTTAAGGTGGCATTACAAAGCTTTTTAATCAAGTGCACTAAAGCCAGATCATAGATTCCCTGTGATTTCTTGGTAAATTCTCTGTGGAATTGCATAAGGAAAGTAGATAAAGTGAATCACATGAAACAAGGCATGCATAAGAGTGAAATTAATGGATATTTTCTCACAGAGTTAAAGGAACGTGATTTGCATGCTTAGAGGACGAATGCTATGCTAGCTTCCCCTTGACTTTATCAAAACTGAGATAACAAGAACATGTTTTTAATGGCATTTCTTCTTGAGTTGGTTCTTTTCCAACATTTTTACCTCTTCATGTGCTATTTATGCAACAAATTTAAAAGGTGTATACTATGTCCTGGGTTCTAGGTTAAAAATAAAAAATGAATAAAATATGGTTCTTATCCATTAAATTTTAATTGAGGCAGATTCATGAGCAAATAATTACACTGACACATGGCAGGTGCTACTGTGGCCATGGTCTTTCATTAAGGACATAAATTTTCACTGGGTGTGGGTATGACCCAACCTCTACAGTTATATAAATGAGAACCATAATTCCGTTTTCAAGGAGTCCATGATATCAAAACCACAAGGTGATAATATGGAAGCCAATTATTAGTGCATCCTAACAAGATAAAAGGCAGCGACCTAAAGAAGAACTCACAGTGACTATGATTTTTAAGTCAAGTCATCAAGGACAGGGAGTTTGCCAGCTGAAGATTAAGAGTAATGTAAGTAAATGGCACAGCATGGAAAACAGCATGGAAAATTTTTTAAAAAAGAAACAGTGGAGTTCCAGAAAGTTCAGCTCTTCAGTACAGCTGCAGAAAGTGGGTTCGTTTAAGCAGGTAAATATAAAGTCACATTACACATTAAACTTCATAGTAGCAGGATTGGCCTTGGATAGTGAGGACTATCCAAAGAGAGGTATGGATATTTTCCTTGCTCTGGGAGTAATCTCTTGGATTTCCCAAGTAATAGGGATGTTTTGTTCTTCAAGGTGGGCTCCTACATCACACTTGGTAGTTTATGCCAACAAGAGGGCTCAGGGCAGGGACAGCAGCACCAGCAGTCCCAGGGTGGGGCCTGGCCATGCCCAAAAAGCCAACCGTGGGATTGGAGGGGTGGGACTTGGGGGTCACACAATATGCTGAGCTCTGAGCCCAGGATGGGGCGCTGGACATTTAGTTCAACTATGTTAACGCTGATTCACTCACTCGTGCCTATGTAAGGGAACCCCTTCAAAACCAAAGCTTGGAGGAGCTTCCCTAGTTGGTAATACACAGGGATATGCCAGGAGGGTGACGCTTTCTTACTCCACAGGGAGAGGACCCTGGAATCTTGGCATTTGGTACCCTCCCAGACCTTGCCCTACTTGTCTCTTCATTTGGCACCTTCTGATTTGTGTCCTTTTTGCTATAATAAAACTGTCTTTGTGAGTACAGTATTTTCTTGGGTTCTAGGAATCGTTCTAGTGAATTATCAAACTTGAGTGGGTCTCCTAACGTGTAGCCAGTTGGTGAAAAGTCTAGATGGCCTGAGAAGCCCTGAGATATCTGAAGTGAGTCAGTTTTTTTGCAGGACTGCGCCTTTAGCCTAAAAAGTCTGACCCCTGACTCTGGGTGGCTAAGGTCAGAATTGCCTTGCCAGGGTGGATAGTTTAGAGATAGCTAGACAGAAGAAAGTGAGAAATTGGAAGCAGTTGTAATAATCTAAGTATCACTCTTGTGATGTTGAGTGATGCCCCAACTTATAAAAGAAGGGGTGGTAAGAAAAACGAGTAAGAGATAGTAGAGAGGAAGAGTTGATCATATTTGTTGACTCGTAGGAAGTGGTAGGTGAGAAAAAAGAGGTATCAAGGATGACTCCTGGTTTTTAGGACCCATCCTTTTGAAAACTGGGAGCATGTACATCCTGAGTCATGAAATACAAAAAAAAATGTCACACATTTGAAATCAACTATGTATTCAGATTGGGAGATTGGAGTTAGGTAGAAATTAAGAGAAGACAGAGACAAAAAGGAAGTCAGCCATATCAAATGAAAAAGGCAGGTGAAAATGCATTTGAAAGTGGCTGCTGCATTTCCCAACTAGGCCATTCCTTGGTGGCTTTGGGGGAGGAATTATAATGGAGCAGTGAAGGGAAATTTAATATTTAACATAAGGATATAGAACTTCAAAATATATATTGCACTTTAAGCCAAATGGGTTTTATGTGAAGTGAAAATGTGTAATTTAAAGATATCATTTACTTTTAATATTGTAGTCTTGAATTTTTATTGCGTAAAAAGAGAAATTATAGAATTTAAAGATCAAGAATAAGTGTGGCTAAGAAAAACTCTCTGATGATGTGAGAAATTGTTCAAAATACTATGGGGTATAAAGGAGAAAGGAGCCTTTTTTGCCTGGGAGAGTTAATAAATGCTTCATGGGTAAATATCCTATGCTATGTATTACATTTAAAAATACTTAACTTGTGATATAACCAACTAAACGTTGCATGTCTTCCTTTTCCAATAAATAAGTAGAATATTATGGGGCAAGGTCTCTTGTCCATAAACTTACTTTATCTGGCCTGAGCATTTCTATTTATGGAATAATGAGCTGATGGAAGACCCATGAAGGAGTTAAAGCTTATTTGCTTGTTTTTTACCCAGTAACCTTATTTTTCCTTTACCAATGACAGTGATAGTGATATGTGTGTCTTGTCCAGTTTGTGCAGAGCAAACCATATTAAAGTTTTGCTAGTGGAAAAAAAAAAAAGGTGAATGTGCACTAACTTGGAAAAGAAGGGGCAAAGGAAGGGGGAAAGTATGTATTGTCTGTATGCACTTATGTACATATATATTTTTAGGATGGACAAAATGTGAGTCTAGTTTTAGACTTCCGTGTGCCTAAGCTTTCCTTTGAAATACAGTGCAAGTTACTACAACCCTCGTCCTTAAGCTGCTATTCAAGTAAACGCAAAGTAACTCTATATACTTGCAGGTATTTATTTTTCCAAAGCAGCTGTTCTCCAGTTTTTCTAAGAATGATATCTTCACAAGATGTTAATAACTGTTATCTGAGAAAAAGTACAAAGAGCAAAAGTGTCAGGCAATGTTAGGTTAAACAGGTTTAACTTTCTTCCAGCTTTTCAAAATGTTTTGGGACTAGATAGAGGTGGTAGTTGCACAGCACTTCAAATGTAGTAAATGCCACAAAGTATTTACTTTAAAAGGGGTTAATTTTATGTTAAGTGAAGTTCACCTCAAAGTTTTTAAGTATTTTTAGAGCATTTGGGGTGGGTTAAAACACATCTGCTGTGGCGTGGATGTAGCTCTGTGGTTGAGTGCCTGCCTCACACGTATGAGGTTCTAGATTCGTCCCCCGGAACCTCCTTAAGAAACCTTAAGGTTGATGAGCCATGACCACTCTGTCTTGGAGCTAACCAACCAACACACAAACAAATAAAAGGCACCTTAAAAAAAAAAAAAACATGTCTGCAAATTTTTTGGTAGTCTTCTCATTAAAAGAAGACTACTTCTCCTCCCACTGAGTCTGAACTGGACTTAGCCATTCACTCTAACCAACAGTACTTAGTGGAAGAGGCTGTAACCGTGCTGTGGCTAGGTCACTCGAGGCCATGCAGCTTGTACAGGCTCTTTCTTTATTCTTGGGATGTTCATCATTAAAACCCAGCCACTGTGCTCTCTGGAAAGTCCATGTGTGGCTGTCCCAGGAGCAGCTCCAGCGGAAGTTCCAGCAGACAGCCACACGAACCCTCAGACAGTCAGACGTGGTATTGAAGGAGGGTTCAGTGATTCCAGCTGCCATTGTGCCTTTCCAACAGGCAAATTCAAGAGCAAAATTCATGTTGCTGTTGTTGTAAGCATTGAGTTTTGGAGTAGTTTGTTATTCCATAATAGGCACCAGAATGACCTTCCACTATCTAACGTATACAACGAACTTCATAAGAAGAATAAACTACATTTTTTTCTCAACTTATTTTATTATAGACCTTTTTTCTCTAAGCATCTCACAGCACCTGTATGCTGTCGGGTGTGCCGAGCATCAGTCTTTACATCCTCTTTTTTTTTTTTTTTTAACTCTTGCTGAGTGTTACCTGGGATATGTATATTAATTTACTTACTGTTTCATTCCATGATTATCTGTCAAGAATTTTAAGATGAAAAATGTGTATTCTTTCAAGGTACCTGTGATAGAGTCATTTCCCTCACAAAGATGTATGTTCAAGTCCTAGCTCCCAGTCCTGTGGATACGAACTAAATTATAAATGGGATCTTCACTAATCCTGTTAAGATGAGGCCAAACTGAAACAGGTGAGCTTTACTCCCATAAAACTTAAGTACTTATAAGCAAATGAAATTTAGATGCAGAAAGAGAAGCCAAAGGAGATGACAAGAGACAGATAACCTTGTGACAGGGGGAAAGACTCATGGCCAGCCAGCTACCGTCAGAACACTACAGACTTTGGGAAAGGTATGACCTGCCGATAATTTGATTTTGGACTTCTAGCCTCCATAGAGGAGCCCATAAATTCCTGTTGTTTAAACCAACTAGTCCATGACATCTTTCATAACAGCCTTGGCAACCGAAGACAGGGTCCATCACCTCTGTTGCAATGACTAGATTCATTTTTGCCAAACTGAGTATAGCGTGGAATTTTTACTAACCTGTAATTCTGATCTCTCAGATAAGACATTAGGGACAAAATAATACAAGAATTTCTCAGAACCAATATGCTAGGAAAATGAGTACTCAATAGATAGGGCTCTTTGAACACCTCCATGAAAATTTTATCTTCTATTGAAAACCACTATTTCCTTCTATATAAAAGCATATAGTACATTTCCTTGCTGATACCACTTCAGTCTTATTCTACTTTTGGTAAAAGCAAGTTTCTCCCCTTCTATGTATGTATTCCATGAAAGCATATGCTTTCAAGAACTAAAGTTTCTATTCTGCCTTCCTGCTTAAGGAGTATGTTTCTTTTGAATATAGAATACTCATTGTGTGTTTCCATTTTCCCATCTTGATTTCCATTTTGCAAAGTCAAATATAATCTTATTTTGCAAATAAGATTATATTTACTGCCCTGTTTTAGAATCTCAATTTAAGTTTACTTATTACCAAACCTCCATGTGTTAGTTTGTAGATACTGAATCCATAAATATCCTCAAATGATAGGATCTTAAGCCATGGTCCTGAAATCCAATTTCAACTCACGGGTGACATTTTCCAGCACAGATACCTCCTAATAGATTTTATTCTCTCTTCTGCAGTCTCAAAGCTCTAAGATAATCTTTTATGAAGTTGATATAACACAAAGTTACATTTGACTTGTTGGCTTACTGGATTTAAGATGCAAAGTACTGAAAAAGCACAATATTTATTGTTTTTATTTTCTCCTTTCTTTACATATTAACCTCACTGTCTAAAGTCAAATGTTGTATTGTCATTATATTGTTTTAACAGATTTTACATTTACCCAAATTCTTCAATGCCAGTATATGCAATCCCCCCTAAAAGAGTATCATATTTAGGATAACCTTATATTAATAACAATGATACACTTTTTCTACATGTTGTTATTTCATTTGTTTGTTTTGTTTTGGGTTTGTAGGGTATCCGTGAACAAAACAAGAAAACAACATAGAATATAGCCAAATGGTATCTAAACTAGCTTTGTTAAAATCTCGATAATAAGTTAAACTTTATGATTAGCCAATAATTAATTAACTGAACTGACAAGTGAAAAGACACACTCAATTCCAATAAGGATATTTAAAATTACAAAATAATCTTACATTATCCTCATGTCAGTTCTTAAAGCACCTGAGTATTTTTCCAGAAGGTATCATAAACATAAAAAATATTTAAATAATTCAAGAAATGGTACTTACTGTAACAGTTTTAGGCATAGGCAATATAAGAGTTGGTAAGGAAAAAGTCTGACTGTCCTTAAGTACCTTCTAATATGAGATATAGGGGAAAAAATGTGTACATGAGGAAACAAAATAATACAATTTCAAGAAATGTTAAGTACCAAGAGGAAAAAAAGAGAGAGAGAGTGAGTAAAGGATTGGTGAATATTCAGGATTCGAGATGAGGAGCTGTGAATAGGAGAGAGTCAGAGACTATTTTAGCTGAGAAATAAGGCCTATCTTAGGAAATGATATTTGAACAGACATTTGAAAAATGTGAGAAGCCAAGCCATGAAAAGTCATAGGAGAATAAGATTCTAAAGAAAGGGAAAAGCTACTAGAAAGGCCCTGAAATGGACAGAATCTTAAAGGCCAAAGAAAGCAGAGGAGAGCGAGTCTGGCTGAAGGAATGGAAGCTGGGAACAGAGGCTTTAAGCCCAGAGCATGGGTCAGGCAGCCTCGGTTAAATCCTAGCTGCACTTCATTATAAATAAAAACTTTTATGCCAGAAAGACTATATCATGAAGGTTAAACAACAGCCTCAACAAGGGGAGAAAATATTTGGGAACCAATTATTAGATAAAGGCTTAATATCCAGAATATTTAAAGAAATACTACAACTCAACTACAAAGAGACAAACAGCCCAACTGAAAAATGGGCAAAAGACTTGAATAGACATATCTCCAGAGAAGATATACAAATGTCTAAAAAGCACTCTAAAGGTACTCAACACCATTAACATTGGAGATATATTTTTTTAATAAAGGGGGGTGAGTCAAGATGGCAGCAGAGTAAGGAGCTCCAAGAGTCAGCTCTTCCTACAGTGCAGTCAGTCATCAGCCAGAGCTATCTAAGTCACCTGTTTGGGGAACCCAGAGACCAGAAGAGCGTCCTGCAACATCCTCAGAAGAACAGAAGGAGGAGACTGCCCATGTGCAGTGAAGATTCATGAGTAGTGTATTCCATGCCACGGAGGCCAGAGTCCCACCCTGGTGGTGGCCTTGGGAGCCACTCCCTGGCTGGAGCTGGAGGCTCCATTTCCCAAAAACAGGGGAGGAAGATACAGTCAGGCACCGATTCAGGTACTGTTTAGTGAATTCTGCTGGCTCAAGTCCAGTCCTAAGAACAGCTGAAGTTTATACCTGTCCAAGTCAGAAAAAGGCCAGTAGCCTCTACTTTAACTCCGCCCCCAGCATTAGGGGAAGAGGACTGATCAAAAATCACAGTGAAGGCAGAGACCAGCTTCTTTCCACACAAGCTGGATGCAGCCATAGCCTCGGCTCCAGCCCCACCTCCAGCAGGGAGGAAGCTGGGGTAACCTGTATGGCCTCTCGGGACAATTGCAGATGCTTTTGTCTCTGGTAGGATAGGAGGAGGGTGGTGTTTCCTCAGCCTCTTAGAGCAGCCTCCGGTTCCTAGTCAGCCCACATAGACCAGAGTGCTGGCCACATCTCTAGCTCCATTCACACACCTGGCAGGAGGAAAGACAGTATTCCCGTAGCCTCTCTGTGCAACTTCAGCCACTTTTGGCCTGCAGTGCCGCTTTGTTCCCGGGCCTCTGCACTGCAGGAACTATATTATTGAACACATCTGTGGCTCCATGTCCACCCCTGACAGAGCAGGAGGAGGGACAGTGCTGCCTCACCCTGTCTGGCCAACTGCAGTTGCTTTTGTCTGCACAGACTAGATTGCTGGGAACACCGGGAGCTCCTTTCCCACTCCTGGCATTGGATGAGGGGCTGGTGCTTTGTCAGCCTACCTGGGCAACTTCAGTCACTTTTGACTTGCATGGCTTAGTTTGCTGCCCAAACCTGAGGCTCCATCCCCACCCCAGACAGGAGAGGAAGGGGAGGACATGGACCTTCATCAGTCTCTCTGGGCAACTATCGATGGTCTTGGTCTGCATGGCTTGGATTACTGCACACAGCTGTGGCTCTGTCCTTACCGCTGCCAGGGAGAAAGATGGGAGAAGTTTCATCAGTTCATGGGGCAATGCAGGCTGCTTCAAACTCCATGGCTTACAATACCACCCACCTACTTGGCTCCTATTCTGCAACCACCAAGGGAGAAAGAGCAAGAAACAGATGAAAAAGAACTGAAAAAAAAATTCAGATTGGCTAAACACAAGCCACTATAAAGTCCCAAATAAAGTTGAACCAAGTAACCAAGAAGGGCTTTAGCACAAACCCAATCAAACAGAAAGCCCTAGGCTAAAGAGAGAAACTGTGCCCAGAATAAATACATCTAATAAATCAGCTGCTGAGACACCAACAAAAAGTTACAATCCATAACAAGAAACAGGAATACATGGTCCAGTCAAAAGAACAAACTAAGCCTGAAGATGACATAAAGGTTTTAAGACAACTAATCATGAATGTTCAAACAAATCTCCTTAATAAATTCAACAAGATGACTAGAGATATTAAGGATATCAAGAAAACACTGGGTGAGCATAAAGAATTTGAATGCATATATAGAAAAATAGCATATCTTATGGGAATGAAAGGCACATTAAGTGAAATTAAAAATACACTGGAGGCATATAACAGCAGATTTGAAGAGGCAGAATAAAGGATCAGTGAACTTGAAGACAAGCCCTCTGGAAGTGAATTTACAAAAGAACAGATAAAGAAAAGAGAGGAATAAATTGAACAGAGTCTTAGGGAACTAAATGTTGGCAAAAGATATGCAAGTATATGTGTCATGGGTGTCCCCAAAGAAGAAGAATAGGGAGAAGGGGCAGAAGGAATATTTGAAGAAATAATGCTAGAAACTTTCCCAACCCTATGGAAGGACATAGATAACCGTACCCAAGAAGCACAAGGTACTCCATCCAAATAAATCCATATAGACCTACACCAGGACACATACTAATCTGAATGTCAAATGCCAAAGATAAGGAGAGAATCCTGACAGCAGCAAGAGAAAAACGATTCATCACATATAAGGGATACCCAATAAGATTAAGTGCTGATTTATCATCAGAAACCATGGAAGCAAGAAGGCAGTGGTATGATATATTAAAATACTGAAGGAGAAAAACTGCCTACTAAGAATCTTACATATGACAAGATTGTCTTTCAAAGATGAGGGCGAGTTTAGAATAGTCACAGATAAACAGAAACTGAGAGAGTATGCACCAAAGAGACTGTCTTTGCAGGAAATACTAAAGGGAGTGCTACAGCCTGAAAAGAAAAAAAAAGAGGGAGAGGCCTGGAAGAGAGTCTAGAAATGAAGATTATATCAATCAAAGTAACTAAAAGTGTAAAAAAAAAAGGGGGTGAAAACAAGACATGACTAAAAGAACCCAAAGATCAAAATGGTGAAGTAAGAAGTGCTTTTACAGTAATAACAGTGAATGTTAATGGATTAAATACCCCAATCAAAAGACACACACTGGTGGAATGGATAAGAAAATATAAGCCATCTATATGCTGTCTACAAGAGACTTGCCTTTGATCCAAGGATAAAAATAGATTGAAAGTGAAAGGCTGGGGAAAAAAATCTGGAATAGCTTTACTTCTATTGGATGAAAAGGACTTTAAAAACAAAGTTGTTACTAGAGACAAGGAAGTTCATTATATACAAATAAAAGGGACAATTTACCAGGAGGTAATGGGAAATAACAATCATAAATGCATATGCACCTAACCAGGATGCCCCAAATTACATGAGGCAAACAATGGCAAAACTAAAGGGATAAATAGATGTCTCTACAATAAGAGTTGGAAACTTCAATACACCATTTCATCATTGTATAGATCATCTGGGCAGATGATCAGTAAAGAAACAAAGAACTTGAATTATATGATAAACAAACTAATCCCAATAGATATATACAGAACATGGCACCCCAAACAGCAAGATACAAATTCTTCTCAAGTGCTCATGCGTCTTTCTCCAGAATAGACCATATGTTGGGTCACAAAGCAGATTTCAATACATTTAAAAATATTGAAATAATACAAGGCACTTTTATCATAACGGAATAAAGGTGGAAATCAAGAACAGGCAGAAAAAGGGAAAATTCACAAATATATGGAAATTAAACAACACACTATTAAATAATCAGTAGATGAAAGAAGAAATTGCAAGAGAAATCAGTAAATATCTTGAGCCTAAAGAAAACAAGAACATAAAATATCAAAACCTATGGGGTAGCAGATGTGGCTTCCCACATGGGAAGTCCTGGGTTTGGTCCCCAGTGCCTCCAAATAAATAAATAAATAAATAAATAAACAAACAACAAGCAAATAAACTAAAAAGCCCAGAGGAAAAAAAACAGTTACAAACATAATCCAATATCTATTTTTGGAATTCATAAATAATAATAATGCCAAACTGCTACAGGGAGTATGGGATTTTTTTTTTTTTTTTTTTTTTTTGGACTAAGGAAAACATTCAAAGGTTTACTGGGACAATGAGTGCATGATTCTGTGCTGAAAGTGAGAGCCTTTGAGTGTTCGCTTTGGGACTATAACACAGTGAATCATGTGGTGGAAGATGAGTACAAATACGAGAGGGCTTCCTCGTGAACTATAAAAAATACACAAGACAAGTACACAGTATAGCTAATAGGGGGTTATGGAAAAAGAATGCCACGTGTGCACATATTCTTTCCTATTCTGTGGCAAGTGTCCCCCAACAATGTAGGGTGTTGTTGGAGGGGTGCTATATGGGAATTTTATACATTATGCATTATTGTTTCATAAGCTCACAACTCCTCTAATGAAAAAAATAATAAAATAATAAAAAAGAATAGGGGATTCGCATGTAACATCTTCCAACCTACATACATTTTCCCCTATTATTAACATCTTGTGTTAGTGTGTTAAATTTGTTGCAATATTGAAGCATCGCTACTAACCGTGATATATGGTTTACACTATGGTTTACACTTCATGCTGGACAGTTTTATAGGCTTTGACAAATGTACAGTGTCGTGTATCTATCACACAGAACAATTCTAATGCCCTAAAAATGCCCCGTGTTCCACCTATTCATCCCTTCTCTTGCCCTCAGAACCTCTGATAAGCACTGTCTTTATATCAATATTACAAATTCTTCCCTTACCACATGGTAATAACTACAATAACAATAAATCTACTTTGGCCCATAGTTATGCTAAAAAATTGAATATTGCAAGTTTTTGAGAGTTATGGAGAAACAGGGACACTCATTCATTGGTGGTGGGAATGTAAAGTGGTGCAGCCACTGTGGAAAACGGTTTGGCAATCCCTCAGATGTTAAGTATGGAGTTACCATATGACATGGCAGTCCCACCTCTTGGTAAATATCCAAAAGAATTGAAAGCAAGGACTTGAACAGATATTTTCACATCGATGTTCAGGCAACATTATTCATAATTGCCAAAAGACAGGAGAAACCCAACAGTCCATCGAGTGATAAATGGATAAATAAAATGTGTATATGCACAATCAAGTATTATTCACCCATAAAAAGCATGAAGTTCTGATACATGCTACAACATGGATGAATCTTGAAGTCATTATGTTGAGTGAAATAAGCCAGACAGAAAAGTGCAGATATTATATGATATCACTTGTGTGTGAATTAGAATAAGCAAACTCATAGAGTCAGAAGCTAGAACATAGGTTACCAGGGGACAGGGAATCCGGAGTCAAGGCTGTATAGAATTTCCTCTGGGCAGATGGACAAGTTTTGGTAATGCATGATGGTGACCACAGCACAAATGATTATGTATTATAGATTTGAATGTGGTTAAAAGGAGAAATTTTATTGTATGTATGGTACTAGAAGAAAAATTTTTTAAAATCCATAGTATTGCATAAGATAAGCAGTGGACCCTAAGTTATACGGTGGACTATAGTTAATAGTACAATTATAAAAAATGTGCTTTTATCATTTGTAACAAATGCTCCACACCAATGCAGGTGTTAATAACAGGGTGGTATATGGGAACCCTCTGTTTTATGATGATGGTTCTGTAAACCCAAACCTTCTCTAACAAATACAAGAATGCCACCTCCAGTCTGGGTTTTCTTGGCCATCACATTGCCTCTAGCCCATCCTATGGACTTGGAGATCAGATGTCATAGGACTCTAGAACAGCACCCATCTTTAAGGAAAAAGAAAGCATCATGATTTTTGTCCTACGATGGCTGTTAGTACATTGTATTAACTTGGGTCAGTCACTTGCTATTTCTAGTATCATATTTACACATAATTGGCTGCTGAACTAGATAGCAACAGAAGTTAATTCGTGTTCTAAAATTTCAGTTTGCTTCTGATTCTGAAAATTCCATGTGAAATTTTATTTGGAGTTTTGAAGATATATTTTAATATGGAAAGAGAAATGAAATGTTATGTATCACAATATAAAAAATAAACTTTTAAGTTATTGGTCCACTTGAATTTAGCTTATACTTTCAAATAAAGTGATTTGTTATTTTTGAAGTTGAAATTTATGTCAAATAATTTTTTCTTAAACAAATGAATTCCTCATATTTAGTAGAGTATGTACTTAAAATTCCTTAATTTTAAGGTCATAGTTCAGGGTAAGATCCTAAAATTTTCCAAAATTTTTTAACAACAGGTCAGATGGCTCTATGGCATTCAGAGCACCCCATGATTATATCTAAAAATATGTTCAGGATAAAAGCATCTCCAGATTTTCATATGACCTCTGATTTAAAGTTAATCCTACAGACCCTGCCTGCCTCTGCTTCGTGTCAGTTTTTATGCTGCTTTCTCATTTCCCATGTTTCCCCATTCCTTGCACAGTCCCAGCCACAGTCCACAGCCCACCCTTCCTTATCCATTCCGTCATGCTTTTTCTTAAGGCCCTCATGTTTTCTGTTTAGTCTTAGGACTTTTTATGGAACTAAATGAGCACTGCAACCTTAGTGATAAAATTACTCTAAGAATTTCTGTTCTTAGAGTTGCATTTTCTTCTGAGACTTTAAATTTCCTGTTTTTCTTTTCTGATTAAACCTCAACATCAAGCACATTTTTCACAAATATAGATATTTTTTTCACATTATGTGTTTCACTCTTTATTTTGTGAAAAATGATTATATTAAAAATTGCAGGAGTGGGCGTAGCTCCGTGGTTGAGGGCCTGTTTTGCACGTATGAGGTCCGAGGTTCAGTCCCCAATACCTCCTTTAAAAATTGCAGGTAAACCTTATAGAATTAAACACTAGTTACCTAAAATAGTTTCTTTTCCTGGGACATTTAAATCATTAAGCATAGTATTAGACTAAATTAATCTATGTGGAGTTATTTAATAGTAAATTGTCCCTAGTTCTAGTTAAACTACACAGCCCATTTTCTTTCAATGTTATCGTACATGCTGAGGGATGTTAGGGAGCATGAAATCGTTAGCTCTACCTAGATCTGAGGGACATTTTACTTCATTCTTCTTTTACTGTTTTATTACTGTTAGAAATGATCGTGTTAATTTTATAGGCAGTTTCTGATTATTGCCGACTACATTCTTAGGTAAGCATCCATAAACCTTTGATAATGTTCTTATCGAAAAGTGCTCTTGGACAAAATAATAGGTATTCATAATACTTAACAATAATTGTGAAGCAAACTTTATGACAAAGGTAAGGGAGAAGGGTGTTTTCAAAAGCATATTGTATATTCCAAAAATTCCCTATCATTAGAATAAATGTTTTTGATAATAATGAAAAGACAGAAAAGGAACAATAACCTTGTTTTAAATGCTACTGCACTAGAATATTACCATTAATATAATACTCTGTAGAAGATTTGGATTTATGTTCTCTGAAATTTCAATATATTCAAGAAAAAATTACTTAAATGATGTCTGTTATCATGTTGCCTTGAATGATGAGGCAATTTTGGTCCCTTCTATGAAAAGAAAATTCCTGTATATATAACCATTACCATGTTATGATAAGGGTATATGATTGCCCTCCCACTTTTACGTATTTTCTTTCTTTGTTAAATTAAACTATCAAGTAATTAAGCTAGACAAGAGGAGGCTCAGATGCAATTTTGTTGCATACTAAGACAATGGCATTGAGTTCTTGTTTCATTTATGTGAGGATATGGGGAAATAGCTAAACTAGCAGAGGGATGGGCATAGAACTTAAGAAAAACTCTTGAAAGTGTTTTTAAAAGTGCTATATATAGAAAGAGTATAAAATATTCTTCGCTCAATGTTTTGGAAAATTAGCTCTAGAGAACCACCTAGTCTTAGAAGTATATTTTTAAAAAGTCACAATAACATCTTAGGGTCCCCTTTTACCTAATGTCACTATGAAGAATCTTAAAATGTTCCTTTTCATAATTTAGTCACCAGTTTGTTTTGAAACTCTATTTAAAAGGGTAGCAATCTATAGGATAGTTACTTACAATTGATGATATATGAGGAAAGTTGTGTTTTCATGTTTTACTAATATTTAAATGGATTAAGGACTATAGATTAATCTACTGGATAAAATTAACTCTTATCTGGGCTTACTACCCACAGATGTCAAATTATAGCTGTCTAGCAGTTTGGTAGACAGTATTTTACATTTGATCTTAGCCAAAAGGCTGAGAAGCAATAGACAGGATTTAAGAAAAAAACATTAACCTGCCAAAACACAGAAATTAAACGAAAACTAAATATGCAAAAGAAGTGCATTTTCTTAAGCTGGTGCTTAATTTTGCCATTGTACTGAAATCCCCTGAAGAGAGTATAAATGATGAAAACGATATGAACATACATATAATTGCTATGGATTCATTTAGGAAAAATAAACTGGAAAAAAATTAACTTTTAAATCAATATTTCATAGTAGTTCCTTTACATGGGTGAAAAACACTGAAATGTTTAAAATATCAAATTATACTAATGTGTACATTTAATACTAGTGAAATTTTAAAAAAACTATTATTTTCAATTTCTGTAGTTCTGCATTAGTGCAAAGTTGTCTGTATGCAAATAGAGTTGTAAAGGCAAACCTTGCTTTATTGTGCTTTGCCTTACTGCACTTCTCAGATATTATGTGTTTTTTTTTTTCAAATTGAAGGTGTGTGGAAACCGTGCATCAAAAAATTCTATTAATGCCATTTTTCAAATGTGTTCCTTTCGTGCCTTTGTGTCATATTTTGGTTAATTCCCACATTATTTCAAAATTTTTGTTATTATATTTGTTATAGTCATCTTTGGTGTTACTACTGGAATTGTTTTGGAGTGCCACAAACTGTGCCAAAGAAGCCAGTGAACTTAATTGAGAAATCTTGCGTGTTTTGACTGCTCCACCAACTGGCCATTCCCTGCCTCTACCTCTCCAGGCCTCCCGATTCCCTGAGACACAACAATATTGAAATTAGGCCAATTAATAACCCTCCAAGTCCCTCTAAGTGTTCAGGAAACGTCACACGTTTCTCACTTTAAACGTAAAGCTAGAAATGGTTAAGCTTATTTAATGAGGAAGGCATATAAAAACTGAGATCAGGCAAAAACTTAGCCCCTTATGCCTAACAGCCAAGTAGTGAATGCAAAGGAAATTAAAAGTGCTGCTCCAGTGAACATGTGAATGACAAGAAAAATGAAACAGCCTTATTGCCGATATGGAGAAGTTTGAGAGGTCTGGATGGAAGGTCAAACCAGCCACAACATTCCCTTAAGCCAAAGCCTAATCCAGAGCAAGGCCCAAACTCTCTTCAATTCTGTGAAGGCTGAGAGAGGTGAGGAAGCAGCAGAGGAAAAGTTTGAAGCCAGCAGACGTAGGGTCATGAGGTTTAAGGAAAGAAGTCATCTCCATAACATCAAAGTACAAAATAGAAAAGCGATAACAGCAACTAGGTGCTCTATTTTCATTATCTTATTGGTTAAAGTTATTTAATCCTCAGATTAATCCTATACCCTCATTCCAACTGTTATTCTTATTTTAAGATAAGAAACCTGAAACTCAGATACTATAACTTGCAGGAAAGTGTTAGAACGTGAATTCAACATATGTAGTGTATCTTCAGACCCCCATCTTTTAAAAATTAGATGGTAGGTGTTTAGTTTCCTATGCTGCCAAGCAAATATCATGAAATGCTTTGGCTTAAACAATGGGAATTTATTCACTCACAATTTTGAAGTTGGGAAAATGTCTGAATCCAGGCACCGTCAAGGCACTGCTTTCTGTCCCAAGCCGGGGCATTCTGGGGCTGGCTGCTGGCGAGCCTGGGCTCCTCTGTCACATGGCACTGCACGCGGCAGCATCTCCTGCATCCTGCCTTCTCTTCTGGGTTCCATTTCAGCTTCTTGCTTCCTGTGGCTTTCTCTCTCTCTCTCAATCTGAATTTCATTCCCTTACAAAGGACTCCAGTACTAGGTTTAAGACCTATCCTGACCAAGGTGTGCTACACCTTCTTGAGTGATATAACTTCATTTTTTCAAATGTTTCTTTTATGTTCTTTATTTTAAATTGATATTGTAGGACAGTAAATTATCTTTCACAGCAGTGCCTCCTGGTCTGATAATACAGTACTTCATTTCTCAGTGTAGAGATTTAAAATAAATCAAAATGAACATTGAGGCATACAGACAGCTACTGTGATTCTGTTTTTATTTAATAAGTATCAGTTTTTCCTTATATTCAGATACATGGAATGTTGGCACAAAACTGAAGCTGCTGTAGAAAGATCAATCACAGATGTTCTGTGGGTTATTGAAACTTGCATTTCTCTAAAAACATACCCTTACGTGGTCTTAATTTTACAAATTTAAGTGCTGAGAAAATGTCTAGATAATAAGTAATAATTAAAATAAAGTGTTTGCTTCATTTGTAAATTATGTTCAGAATACAGTTTATGTTACGAGAAGGATATGGGGAGGAATGACAAAAGCCATCACCTCCCAACCCATGCTGGTAGCTTTCTCTGCTGGAGATGAACATCTTTCCTCTGAATCTGATGTACAAACCAGTTTGGATTCCCTATGTTGGAAAAAGGAAAATGTATGTTAAACTCAAAGTGTTGCTGCATTATTACTAGTTGGCATGTTTCCACAAAAAGCTTTTGAACCCCATTAACTCAGAATCTTAAAAAAGAAGTGTCCTGGTATAATTTTATAAAATAAAAAAGAAAAGCTTAACTATCAAAGGAACAAGTTTAAGCATTTCATCTTAAAGAAACTGTGAAATGGCTACATAACTATGCATAATTTAATCCTTTGTAAAGTTATTCTGATTAGTCTAGCAGTAAAAGCCATACAACTATCAAAAATGCCATTAATCTAAATGTCATTGTGGAAAGTACATCTTTGATAATTATCAAAAGGAATGAAATCTATTTACTGTAAAATTATCAATGGATAAAAATTGTGTTAATGGCTTTAGACTGTACCAATGATATTAGTCTATAAAATGAAGGACTAATTATAACTAATTTGATGTCAAATACATTTCAGCAAATGGATTCAAAGAATGCTACAAATGCCATGTGTACATTTTGATGACTGGCCAACATAGAAAATCCAACCTCTTGCACTTATTCAGTCCCAAAATTATAGTCAGTTTGATTTTTTCATGGGTTCACACCCACAGGAATGGATTAAAGTTAAGAATATACTTTTCTGGAGTACGTACAATTCCAAAGCACCACGCTAGGTAAAGGCCTTTGATTCAAGATTCTGTTGGTTGCTTTATTGCATCTCTGGGGATGCTAGGCCCCTCTCCTCAGGTGAGGAAAGCCATAGAAGAATAAATACTGGCTGTTTCTACTCAACCTCAGCACTTTTGCCAGCTCTGTTCCATGAGGAATTGTCGCAGCCAAGTGAGGCTTCCATCCCTTTCCTGATGGCTGGAGTGAATTTATTCTGACTTGCAGGGAGACCTTCCTTTCAGACTTTCTCCCCTTCATTGTGCGGTGGGTCTGAAATATGTCTGAAAATGAAAAGCTGTGCCTTCCTCCCTTTTCTTTGGGGGTGGGTGCATATAGCTGGAGCACAGGAGCATATAGGCCTGCAGTGGAAAAGGACCTTATAGTGCAAACCTTCCTGAGCTCATGGGGTCAATCAGAAGAAAGGTTGGTGAGCTATGAGCAGTTTCACTTTCAGAGCATGCATTGGACACCCTCATATTCCCTCTAAAGTCCCTTTTGCCAATGTAAATAAATGTGTTACTCATGGCATTAAGGCCTATTATTTCTATTTTTTACTTAACTTCCAAAGGCAAAATAGCCATTTCCAATCCTCCTCTGTACAGCCCAAAAACTTTATCTTAGTTTAGCCAAATATAGTTCCGTTTGAAGGCAAAAGCAGTCTTTGAATTGGACCCAGGATGAAACGATGGATGGAATTAAGCTTGGGTTGGAGCAGATGTACAGGAAAAAGAATTAGGAAGTTTGTTCTCCAATCTATTCAACAGCCTTCATCTTGTTATACTCTACATCATAAGAGAGGATGGCACTGGCCACGGTTCTGAGGCTTTTATTCCAACTGACTTTAGCTTGGTTCAGCCAGTGGAAGACACTGGTGAAAGGCCGAAGGATAGGAAAGAGTTAATCCAGTGGATTTCTCCCTTTCGTTTTTTTCCCTTTATGTAGGCTTTCTGTAAATAGCTTAATTTCCTCTAAGGACTGAAAACAGCAGGTCAAGAAAGAATTCACCTACATATATATAAGCTAAATTTAAGAAGGAACCAGTATAGGATTTAAAAGTGAAGATAGCCCTCTAACAATGGAGAAAAAATGAGAAAAACAAGCAGCAGTAGAATGTTCACTAGAAAACTGTTATTGTGGAGCAGGTAAAAAGTGCTGACCATATTCATATGAAGTTTTAAAAAAAGTTAGTGAAGCAATCACCTGTTTAAACAAAGAGCACAAAACAGTGGCATGAAGATACAGTGGTACCTAGGTACTCGTCATTAATTGGTTCTGGGAAGCACTATGAGTACCAAAAATAACAAGTACCAAACAAATTTTTCCCATAAGGAGTAATGTAAATAAGTTTAATGCATTCCCAAACCAAAAATAATGCACACTTTTAAGGCAATATGTAAAAAGATAGGGTTGTATATCATTATTTTACATGAGAAATAAACCTAAAAATTAATAAATACTTAGATTAAATAAAATAAAGACTTCACCTTACCTGTACTGAGAAGAGTCCATGGCCTAATGGATGGTGGAGGAGAGTGGTGAGGAGGAGAGGCTGCATGGGGTGCTGCTTGGAAGGAGAGGCCCCCTCCAAGGGAATATCAGGCACTTGCACTTCAGGTGTTCTTCCTCTTTTCTGCCTTTTGCAACTCACACCACAGGCTCTGACACAGTATTTGTCACCTTCACTGAAAACTTACCCAATGAGGACTGCTTCTGTCCTCTCCTCAGAATTCCTTGAAAGTGTGAAAGTGTTTGGTAGTTCAGTAAATTCACATTTCTGCTTGTCCATATGGTACTTCTCCACAAAGTCTTGAACTGCTGCCCATTTTGCACACATTTCTCTTATCAAGGAACTGGGGGCATCCTCCCTTATCTTCTCCTCACCTGGAGAAATCTCTTGGCTCCCTCTTGCTGCTCCTTCTGTGGTTCCTGCAGCTCCTCAGGGCTGAGCTCCTCACCATGCTTCTCCACTAACTCCTCATCATCAGCAGCATCGACCTCCAGACCCATGGATTGGCCCAAAGACACAAGATCCTGCACAACTGCACCCTCTGCACCTGCAGGCTGGGGTCAGCCTCAGACCCTTCCCAGTCTCTCTGAGTCACAGCTTCTGGCCACAAATTCTGGCCTGGTAATGCCTTCTCCTCTTTTGTGACGTAGTTTCTACTTGACATTTTTTTTCCAAAAAACTCCGGTCTCATCACAGTTAAAAACTTGTTGGGGAATAAAATCCTCAGCCTCTATGTAGTCTTGAAATTCATTGACTGATTCATCAGCAGCCTTTTAATTAGCACTCGCGGCCTCGCCATGCCTCACGCCACTATGGATGCCAGTCCTCTTTTAAAAATCATCAAGCCAGCCGTGGCTGGCCTTGAAAACTTCAACACTCTCATCACTCCTTTCCAGTTTGTTTTTCAAAAGACCGGCATGCACCACTTTGGCTTTTTCACATGTCATGGCTTCCGATGCACTGTCGCCCGCTAACTGCTTCTCCTTTTCCCAGATTCATAACAGCTTTTCAACTTCCTCCTCGCGTGCTCGGGAATGCCGCTTTCTTACTGCTTTGACTCCTTTCGCAGCATCAGTCTTTTTAATCTCTTCTTTATTCTTAATGATGGTGGAGACCCTTGTTCTAGGCCTGCCGTATTCCCTAGCAAGTCAGTAAAGTGGATACTGCTCTCATATTTACCTACTATGTCTTCTTCTTGCTCAATGGTGGTGTGAGGTAATTTTCTTTTTTGGTCAGCGCTATCACTGCCCATTTTCGTAGGACACAGGATGAGGAAAAAAAATGTAAAAATGCACAAAATGACCACAGAAGCTAAGTTAAGACCACAATGGGATGTGCGCCAGGCAAGAGCTACCCTGCAACTACATGTAAACCTCTGTTTTGGCTGGAAAGGGTAGTGAGTCAGGAGGCAAATGACACTGACAAGTTCTGGCTTGTGTGTCATGTACCCAACAAACAACAAGAACCAGGACAAAATTTTAGCATCAAAATGCACTGAGTACCAAATTCGACGAGTTTCAAAGCAGTCGAGTACCAAGGTATGACTGTAAATGAGTCCAAGGAGGAGATGGAGAGACAACAGGAAAAAAGACAAACAGGAGATGAGAGAGTTCAGAAGCAAAGTGTAAAATCATAAAACATCATGAAAATTGTGACGAGCACATGTCATATCTAAAGGGCATACTGTACCTAAGAAATAAATTGAACATAGTGCAATAATCTCTAAGTTGGATTTCACTAAAATTTCTGGGCTTCAAAATTATTAAAGACTCATTTGTATGGGAAGAAAGAACAAGTGACCTATATGGAGAAAGTAATCTGCTTGATGTCACATTCTCCCCAGCAACGTTAAATTTTAGGAGTCAGAGTAAGAATGCCTGGGAACTTCTCAAGAAAAGAAAGTGATAACCAAGAATTTTATAATCAGCCAGCCTGGAATTAGAGTCTAAAGACAACAGGAAACAACTTCAAAGATCCAGTTCTGTGAACTCTTCCTAAAGTTATTAAAGAATGAACTTTGGTGGATCAAGGAATATTGGGAGGAAATGTTGCAAAAAGACTGAGGTTGAGCTTTATATCTATTATTATTAAAGAATAGAATGTAAATGTTTTGAATTCTAATGGTACTTTAATGAAATGAATTTTATTTATTTAAGATTTATTTATTTATCACCCCCCCCCATTTTTTGTGCTCGCTGTACGCTACTGTGTCCATTTGCCACGTGTGCTCTGTGTCTGCTCGTCCTCTCCTCAGGAGGCACTGGGAACCAAACCTGGGGCCTCCCATGTGGGAGAGAGGCACCCAATCTCTTGAGCCACATCCACTTCCTTGAAATGAAATTCAATAGAACTGGGGGGCGGGGCATGCAGGGGAGAAGAGAAGTTGAGTAGTTATGTATACCAATTTTCTCATCTTTAATATATGGAAGCAAAAGAAAAAGAGTCATCAAATATCAGAATGCAAGTGTATTAGTATTCCGTAGAGAAAATACAACCAACAAGTGATATATGTAAATACTATGAGATTTTATAAAATTGTCTCTTGTGACTGTGAGTATGGGCAAGTCCAAATTCCATAAAGCAGGCTGCAAGCTGGGAACGTCTATTAAAGTTTTTGATGCATTCCCCAGGAGAAGCTGGCTGGCCGAAGTAGAGTTGGAAATTCTCCCATCTGACTGCTGAAGTCATCACGTCTCACATAAATGCCTTCAGCTGACTGGATGAATCTTCTCTCATGTGGAAAGCAGTCTCCTCAGCTGATTGCAGATACAATCAGCCACATATGCAATCACCTTACTGATGATTCATTACTGTGAAATATCCTCACAGTAACAAGCAGGCCAATGATTGCTTGACCAAACAACTGGGAACCATGACCTGGCCAAAGTCACACCTGCACTTAACCATCATGCTAAGTGTATTTAAAATTCAAAAATATAATCAATAAACTCTTTGTGATGTTTCCTTATATGGGTAGGAGATCTCAAGTATATAAATTTGCTAACTCTCCCTACAAATTTACAAACTTAACAGAATCTCAATAAAAATCCCAGTAACTTTTTTTAATGGGACAGGAATACCATAAGTTCTTGTGGAAAATAAACAAGAAAAAATAGATGAGTCAATTAAAAAGAACAGAAATTCCTTTGTCCTCAATCATGTTGCAACGACAGATACAGGCCATTATATATTTTGTCATAACTTACAAAATTGTGTGGGAGAGAGTTTAAAGTATAATGTAAACTATAATCTACACATATTGGCAATGCTCCAATATGTGTTCATCAATTTTAACAAGTGTACCACACTAATGAGGGATGTTGTCAATATGAGAAAGTGTAGGAGGTGTAGGGAGTGGGGCATATGGGAATCCCCTAAATTTTTTATGTAACATTTATGTAATCTAAGTATCTTAAAAAAAAATAAACTATTAAAAAGAGAAGGAATAGAAATTCCTGCAGTAGGACCTAATACAAATCAGGATTTGTATATTATAAAACTTCTACTTTCATTAAGAGAGTAAATTATATATTATTCAAAAGATGGTGCCAAGATGTTGAATTCATCAAAATAAATACAGATAGATTAAAATGTTAAATATGAATAAATACAGATAGATCAAAATAAATACAGATAGATTAAAACTTTAATAATTTTAAATATAAATAAAAGTACTAAAAGAAGCAAGATAAAAGTTTTCTTTTGTTCATTAATTATTTTAATTCTCATAGAAGAAAAAATTTTCTACATAAAACATAAAACTTAGAAGACATATAAGGATAAATAATTTTTGCAGCATAATCATTCAAAATGTATGCACAGAAAACCATTAATGGATTCATAAGTAGATAATCAACTATAAGGAAGTATTTTCAATGTGCATGATAGAACAAGGATTAATTTTATTTTAGTTAAATAACCCTACATATGAAAAAGAAAATAGGCAACTAACAAAATATGGGCAAAAGGTATAAGCATACATTTAACAGAATAGAAAATTAATAGGTCTTCAACAACTGAAAAGTTGTTCTACTTTGCTTATAATAAGAAAAAAAATGCAATCAGAAGTAAAATAAATTAGCACTTTAACTTTTTAGATTGGTAAAGGCTAAAGTGTTTGAATCATATGGAATGGTCAAAACTGTGAGGGAACAAGAATTCTCTATAAAGAGTGGTGGGAATGCAAATTGGTAAAAATGTTCTAGAGAGCAAGTTGACAATTTATCTCCATATTAATTAAAATGTAAATACAATATGACAAACCAGTGATAACTTTTTTAAGAATCTACTCTACAAATAGGCACGCTTATGAGAAATGGAATATGCACATATTTATTTTATTACTTATAATAGTGTTGTAGTTTGCTAGATGGTTAATCCAGATAGCATGAAATAGGTTAGCTTTAAACAATGTGAATTTATTAGTTCACGGTTGAGACTGTGAGAATGTCCAAATCAAGGCAGCATCATGGTGATGCTTTCTTCCCAAAGACAAGCTGCTGGTGATCCTTGGCGCCTCTGCCACATTGCAAGGCACATGGGCAGCATCTACTCGTCTCTCCCTTCTCTTGTGGGTTTTGTTGCTTTAATTTTCTTGCGTCTGTGGCTTTCTCTCCCTTTGTATTCACCCAATTTATAAAGGACTCCAGTAAGAGGATTAAGACCCCACCCAACTGAGGTGGGCCACACCGTAACTGAATTGGCCTCATCAAAATATCCTACTTACAATGTGTCCATACCCACAGGAATGAACTAACTTAAGAGCATGTCTTTCTCAGGTATATACAGCTTCAACCCACCACAAGTAGCATTATATTGAAAAAACTTAAATTTCAATTAATATGAAAAAGCTGAATAATTAACGGTGTCGAATGTTGACTCCCATAAAATATTACCAAAATTATCTGTTTTAGTTTTCTAGCTACTAAAATAAATACCATACAGTGTGTTGGTTTAACAATGGGAATTTACTGGCTAATGGTTTTGAGGCTAAGAGAAGTCCAAAATCGAGGTGTCAGCAAGGTGATGCTTTCTTCACAAAGACTGTGCATTCTAGGTCTGGCTGTTCTGTCATGGCAGCCTCTTCTCCTTGATCTTCTTATGTTGACTTCTAGCTTCTGGCTACTCCCCGTGGCTTTCCTCTCTTCGGCCTTGTCTATAAGGCTCCCAGTAGTAGGATTAAGACCCATCCTGATGGCTGAGCCACCTTCATTTGAAGTAACGATGAGTTCACATCCACAGGAGTGGATTAAGAGAGAGAAAACGTTTTTCTGGGCCACGTAACTAACGGCCAGACTAAGACAAAAGTGATGGCATGTCACTCATGATTCCAGCATGTTACATAAAATTCCATCTTATGCAGATTGGAACTGTAGGCTCTTTTTCAGGCTTGTTGAAGTAAGAGGTCGTGCTGATGGAGTCACTGTGGTCAGGAAATGCAAGCAGCCTCCAGGAACTTCAGGCAGCCCCTAGGGCCCAAGGGTGGCCTCCAGTCAGCCACCAGTAAAATCCAAGACACTCAGTCATGCAACTGCAAGATAATGAATTCTTTCCACAGCCTTCATGATCTTGGAAGTGGATTCTTCCCTGGTTGAGCTTCCCATTGGGAAATGCAGGCCAGCCAACACCTTCACCTTGATCTTTTTGACTCTTGACCCATGAATCCTGTGACTTCATAAATGTGTGTTATTTCAATCTGCTAAGTGTCTGGTTATTTGTTTTTCAGGGATAGATGATAAATACAGAGTTAAAATAGAAAGATAACAAGCTTATTTAAAGTGTACAATTTTATGCCATGATATATGTATATCACCACAGTTAATCACCTAAGTCTCCTTGTGGCCTTTTAATTCCTGCTTGCTGCCCGTCCCTGTACCACCACCTCCAGATATACTTACTGCTAATTTGCAGTATATACTATTTGGGTCTGGCTTCTTTTGTTCAGCACACTTACTTTTAGTCATCCTCATCATTACATGTATCAATAGTTCGTTCTATTTTATTGCAGAATATTATTCCATTGTATGACTACACCAAAATTTACTTAGTTATTCATATATTGGTTTACATGTGTGTATTAGTCAGCCAAGGGGGTGCTGATGCAAAATACCAGAAATCTGTTGGTCTTTATAAAGGGTATTTATTTGCAGTAGAAGCTTACAGTTACCAGGTCATAAAGCATAAGTTTCTTCCTTCACCAAAGTCTGTTGCCATGTGTTGGAGCAAGACAGCTGCCGACAGTTGCCAGAGTTCAAGATTCTTGTGTGCCTCTCTTCCCAGGACTGTGTTTCTCTCCAGGCTCATCTCCTCTGTTTCCTCCACAAGGTCAGCTGTAGACTATGAGGCTCTCTAGGCTTTGCCTTGCTCCACAAGGCCAGCTGTGAACTCTCAGGAGAACGGCTCATCTCTTTCCCGGGACCTTCTCTCCTTCCTCACAGCCAAGCTCCTCTGTGCTTACTTCCCCGGGCTCCAGCATGAAAACTCAGCATCAGAACTCCAACATCAAAAACCTCCAACTCAAAACACACCAACTCTGTCCCTTGCCATGTCTTTTATCTTTGATTCCGCACCCACCAAGGGGTGGGGCTCAACGCCCTACTGACGTGGCCCAGTCAAAGCCGCAATCATAACTTAATCATGCCCAGAGGAACAGCATAATCCAATATCTATTTTTGGAATTCATAACTATATCAAACTGCCAAACTGCTACAATGTGTTGGTGGTCTAAGTTTTTACCGATTTTTGGCTATTATAAATAAAGTCACTATGAATATTTGCGTGAAAATATACTTTCATTTCTTTTGGGTGTACTTAGGAGTGGGATGGGTGGATTGTATGGTAAATAGAATGTTTAATTTTTTAAGAAACTCTCAAACTCTTTTTCAACCTGGCTGTACCATTTTATATTCTCACCAGCAATTTATAAAAGTTCCAGTTCCTTCACATCCTTGCCAGCACTTGGTGTGATCAGATTTTTAATTTTAACTTTTCTAATAGTGATATGATAGCATCTTATTGTGGTTTTAATTTACATTTCCCTAATGATTAATCATGAGCATCTTGTCCTGTGATTATTTGCTATCTTTATTTCTTTTTTGGTGAAGTATCTGTTCAGATCTTTATCACATTTTTAATTGAATAATTTTTCTTATTATTGAATTTTGAAAGTTTTTTGTATATACCGGATACAAGTACCCTTCTTCTGATGAGTGATTTGCACATTTTTTTTCCAGTCTATGTCTTGCCTTTTTTGCTCTTTCCGAGAGCATTTCAATGTAGTCCAACTTATCAACTTCTTTTATGGATTGTGCTTTTGTTATTGTACCTAAGTATTACTTGTGTAACCTAAGGTCAGTAAGACCACGAGTCTACAGTCCATGAACATGGACATGACAACACTCCATTTATTTATATTTTCTTTAATCTCTCTCAAAAATATTTTGTTGTGTCCCATATACTAGTCATGCACATCTGTTGCTCTATTTATCTGTAAATATTTATTATTGTAAATGGTATTGCTTTTCCAATTGCATTACATCCAATATCAGTGACTCAGGGTCACCCAACGATTTATCTTTGCCCAAAATATCTCTACTGGCTTGCTAATCTGTGTCAAGATCTAAGCACCATCCAAAAAGAGTGGTCACACACCAGAGAGTAAGATTACTTGTATCAAAATAATCAGGTAGAGCAGCAGACCTAAATACTAACCCATACAGGGATTATCTTCGTGACTGCTTTATGTGAACTTGAAAACAATATGTATTCTGCTGCGGCTGGCTGTCATGCTCTACATAATTGATTATATCAATTAGCTTGCCAGTGATTTTAGAGGCTCCTATTACTTTCCTGGTTTTCTATTTACTGGCCAAATCAATAAATAAGAGAGGATTGAAGTCTCCAAGTATAATTGTGAATTCACCAATTTCTTCTTTTAGTTCTGTCCGTTTTTGCTTCATTTATTGTGAGCTCTGTTATAATGTACCTATACATTTATCATTGTTAAGCATTTCTGCAGATTTTACCTTTTTGTCATTGAGAAATGCCCCACTTTGACCTTGTTAATGTATGATTTTCTGAAGGCTACTTTGCCTGATATTAATATAACCTTCCAGCTTTCTTATGAATAGTGTAGGCATTGTTTCACATTTCCATGCTTTTACTGTAAACTGCCTCTAAGTTTCTTCACATTTAAAATGGGCTTGCTTTGAGATCTTGTTTGATCATCTGTTTTTAATTGGAGTGTTCAGATCACATACATTTCATATAATTATAAATATGGTTGGATTTAAATCAACAATCTTGTCACAGTCGGTTTTTATAAATATATTTTTAAATTTTTAAAAAAGATATTTAGATTACTTAAATATTACATAAAAATATAGGGGATTCCCAAATGCCCCGCTCCCTATACCTCCCACATTTTCCCACATTAACAACATCCTTCATTAGTGTGGTACATTCATTACAAATGATGAAATCATTTTGGAGTATTGCCACTAAGGATGCATTATAGTTTACATTATAGTTTACACTCTCTCCCACACAATTCTGTAGGTTATAGCAAGATATGTAATGGCCTGTATCTGTCATTGTAATGTCATTCAGGACAATTCCCAAGTCCTGAAAATGCCCCCATATTACACCTGTTTTTTCCTCTCCCTGCCCTCAGAATCTCCAATGGCCACTGCCTCCACATCAATAATATAATTTCCTCCATTGATAGAATCACAATAAGTCTATAGTAGCATACCAGTAAGTCTACTTTAGTCGATAGTTCATTCCCCAATCCTGAGGATTCTGGATGGTGATGCCCACTCCCCCTCTAATTGAGAGGGGGGCTTTTATCCCATAGGGCAGATGGATAGGACTATCTTGCTTGCAGTTGTAGACTCTCTCGGTTCCTTGGTAGGGTTGTTGTCCATCATCATCTCCTTGTTAGTTGTCCTGGCCACAGTAGTTTTGAATTTCTGCTTCACCTAGAGAAGATGGTTACTTTCCCAAAACCTTCACTAGCCAATCTAGAATCAGATTATTTTCTCTCAGGTTCTCTGCCATGGCAATAAATCCTTTGTTGTAGGAAAACTTCCATATCAATAAAGATTTCCTTATGTGTGTCCAACTTTATACTGTGCCCCCTTTTCTCAGCATATCCTTGATCCAGTACTGTGTAGATTTAAAAATCAATCTTCTCTAAAGCTCTGTTACCGTTATAACTAAGTCCTGTCCCTGATTTTCAGTTTTATGTAGACTTTAGTTGGAGGAGATGAAAGTCCTCATAAATGCTGATAAGGACGACTTGTCTTTCATACTTTATCTTAAACTAGTGATTAATCTCCCCCAGCCTTGCATCATGCTATTGCTTTTATTTCCCCCATTGTATCTAGTGGGTCTCAGCCAAAGTCATCCAATCACACAGTATTCATAATTCCCAACTCTCAGTACCCTCTTAATGCAGGCAATATTTCCTTCCACAAGTATTCCACCTTCGTTCACCAGGAGTGGAAAATGTACACAATTCCAGGGGCTATCCATATTCCACCTACACCAACGATAAGATCCTCATTGCAGCTGCCCTAGGGCTGATCAAATTCCAGAATTCTGTTCTATCTTTTGATCCCATAGGTCATTCCGAGTTGCACCAACTCTGTTAGGCTGGGTTCCCAGGGAAACAGACTCAGAGGAGACTCTGTTTCCAGGTAGTTTGTTGAGGAAATGCTCATAACAGCAGCACCTGTGAGGGACAGAAGGAAGGACTGAGCAGAGGGAGTCGAGACAAGTGAGATGCAGTTGCAACACAGGCTTCCCCTAATTCTTTGAGGAGCCCTGAAACTAAGATGACCTTTCAGAGCTTTCCTAAGTTGAGGTTAAATTCCTAAATTGTATCTCCATGTTAACAGTCATTGGAAGTAAGCTGCTCCTGAGGAGGCAGCACGTTCTTGGATAAGGCAATTTCCTTCTGTGGAGCACAATTCCCGGGAATGACTCAACTGGAAGCTATCAGCAGGCACCAGGCCACTCTGCGGAGAGGACGACTGGTGCAGTGCTGAAGGCAGAGATCTGGGGGCTGCTCCACAGCCCCCTTCCCACTCCCATAGTGAACCGAATGATGGGGAGAGAAGAAAAGTTGTGCAGTCCTCACCTAGGAAAGCAGGAGAGCAGGCTTACTCAGAATGGTAATAGGACTAAAAGGCAGCATCCCATGCTCATTTGAGATTAAAGATCAGGTTTTTGAAGTGAGATCAACGGCTGAGATGAGGGTTCAAAGAGGGCATTAGGCTTTTAGCCAGGGTGAGGGGTTTGTCATTGTTGGAGTGAATGAGGGAGAGAGGAAGGAGGAAATTAAGTGATTGCAGGGTGATGATATGGGCCAAAGGATCTCATAGGATAAGGAGGGCAGCAGGGGAATAAGACAGGTCAAATTGTGGGAAAATGGCAGAACCAGCAAATGTTCACTGCAGTGTAACTTAGGAGCCTTCTCTGTCTTCTAATTCTTAATTTCCCATTTCTCTCCAATCCCCACATGTTTTCTTTCTCTGTTCGTTCCAGTTTAGTGCCACCAGTAAACCAAAATCGAATGAGGTTATGACTTCATTTTCCAGTTTGCACCTTCTCTAGACAAACATTAGCATAACTAAACAAAATTACATTTTAATTCTCCTTACTTGAGATTCAGTGGGAGGTTTCCAATCCACAAATGTATTTTATAGGAAGAACTCATTATTGGTATATTCAAACTTTAATTAGAGAAAATAAATGAAGACTGAAGCTTTCATTGTTATGCTTCTCTGTAAGAATATTGATAAAATATTTTCTCATCTAAAGATATATATCTTTTGCTGTAAATAACAACTCATTTTTAATTGGATAATTTGATTTTAATGGTGTTGAGTATACATTATGCGTTTAAATTGTATGGCAGAGTAGCTCCTATACTTTTTACTGTGTTCTACAGTATTTGAAGAAATTTACACAGGCTAATTTCTATCTTATCAAGTAAGAATAACTCATCTGGCATTTTAAATGGAAGTGTTATGGAATGCTATGAATTATTGCTTGATATGCAGAACCAATTATCTTATGCTTATAATAATCTGTGTCAAAGCCCTCTTAAATTAATTTGAACAGTTGAGAATTGATTCTAACTTTATAAGCTGCTTTTTTTTTGTTTGTTTCTTTGTTTTTTTCTTTCCAGATAAATACTGTTTTTGCTGACCTTTTTATCTGGTTGTAAAGAAAACATTTTAAAAAATCATGGGACTTGGAATTTCAACTAAAAGCAAGATAAAGTTTGTTTTCATGAAACCCTTACCATTTCTTGCCTGCAGAACTTTCTAACAAGAAGAGCATTCAATTTTTTTTTTCATGAAAATATACAGCAACTCTGTTTGCTCATTCAAGATTTTGGGCTCTCAAGAACTAATGTTCCATGATGTTTTTTTCTAAATCTGGAGGCAATGGACAGAACAGATGAATATGAATATTTTTACTGAATTGTTCTGACAATGTGTATCTGGTGTGTGTGTGTGTGTGTGTGTGTGTTTCTATGTAGGTTCTGACTCTTACTAATTAAGACAGAGATCTAGAAACAAATAGCAGTGGAAGAATAATATTTAGCATTTGGTCTCTGACCTCTTCCTATTCTTTCAGAAACTTGTGGCCCTAAACATGAGGCCATAGATCAATAATTTATGCATAAGCTTAAAAAGTAGTTTTGGTTTCTCATAGCATATCCAATCATATTTATAAGATTTCTATAATGGAGTAATACTTAGTCACCATGTTTAGGGAAATTTTTAATATATCAGACCCTCCCAAAATGCATACATACATTAAAAGCTGGCAAACAAGACCAACGGCAGCTCAGTCTTACTCATTTCCCACCTGCAATAGGTTTAGCTGAAGATACTGTGGTGGTTTGGAACTGTATGTATCCCCTGGAAATCGTGTTCTTAAAGCTGATCCATTCCTAGGAGTGTAAACCTATTGCAAGTAGGTTTTCATGAGGTTACTTCAGTTAAGGCATGGTCCAGGGTGGGTGTGAATCTTTTCACTGGAGTCCTTTGTAAACAGGATGAAAACAGTGAGAGAAAGCCCCAGGAGCAAGAAGCTGAAAGCAGTGAATCCAGGAGAAAAAGGAGAGACCAGCAGACACCGTCGTGTGCCTTGCCGTGTGCAGGGGAGTCCAGTCTTCAGGAGGAAAGCATCACCTGATGATGCCTTGACTGGAACATTTTTCTCAGCCTCAAAACTGTAAACTGTGAGCTAATAATTCCCATTGTTAAAGCCAATGCATTCCAGGGTATCTGTTTTGAGCAGCTTAGCAAATTAAAACAAGTAACAATCAAGGTTTAAAGTTCATGTCTAGTAACTGTGTTTTTCTTTGTGTTTCCAAATATCTGTAAGGTTGTTTCCTTTTAGCTACTTCTATAACCCTCACCTCCTGGAATAAAAGCTATAGAAACCAAAACACCTTCTAGTCTTTTCTCAAAATGTGTGGCTGTAAAAGGAACAGAAGTTGATTACTCCTAAGGGCAGATAATCCCATTTTTCCACAACTGTGTACAACTATAAATGGGCAAAACCATCCACATCTGCTTTTCTGATCCAATGCTTTGAATTTTTAATGATGACAGTGAAATAGTAAAAGTTACCTAAGATAAAAAATGCACAATGACATGCTGGAGGGTCTCTGCTGTCATCTGTGGAGACAAAACATCTGTGAAAGATGCTTTCCTTTAATACTGTGTAAAAGATGACCTTCAAAATGTCTACAAAAGTAAATCTTTACTGACATGCTGAGAAATCGAGGGTAGTGTTTACATTGAAAGTTCTTCTTTCCATAGAAGTGTGAAGCAATGGGCAGGTCTGGATTCCCCTTTGCTGATTACACAAAGCTGAGAAAGGTGATCACTTTGTAGCCATCTCAAAATTTTCTTCTTAAATCTATTTATTGCATAATTCTGCCCTGGAGAATGATCAACTTATGATGGAAAGTAGAACAAAGGAATAATTAGGAGCCAAAGTAATGAAATAACCTTCAAATGACAAATCCCAAGGAAATCGGATGAGTGCAAGAAAAAATGCTGAAAGGTGGGGAGCAGATGTGGCTCTAGCGGTTGAGTGCCTACCTCCCACATGAGAGGTCAGGGTTCAGGTCCCAGTGCCTCCTGAAAAAAAAAACAAATGAAAAAAATCAACTCAGGGAAGCCCACATATGAGACCCCAGTTCAGTCTGAAGACCCTGGTACCTCAAAAAAAAAAAAAAAAAAAAAAGGTTGAATGGCAAAACTGAGGAATAAATATGACTGAAAGTTACTTTAAGACATTAAATGCCTGGATATACATATATATGCATATATGTATGTATACATATACAAAATCTTGAAAGCAAAACCTCTTCGTATATTTAAAATTACATTTGACCTCTTAAGAGATGTGTCCCTGACTTTTTTTTAAAACAGTACAAATTTACTCTCTTATAGTTCTGGAGGTCAAAAGTACAAAATAAGTCTTTTCCCCCTCCATATAACCCACCCCCCCACACACAGTTTCCCCTTTTAACAACCTTTTTCATTAGTGTGGTACATTTGTTACACTTGATGAACACATATTGAAGCATTGTACTAACCATGGTCTGTAGTTTACATTACGGTTTACACTCTGCATCACACAATTTTATAGGTTTTGACAAATTGTAAATGGATTGTATCTATCATTGCAATGACATGCAGGACAGCTCCAATGTCCCATGCTACACCCATCCTTCCCTCTCCCTCCGCTCAGAACCTCTGGTGTCCACTGCCTTTATATCAATGTTACAAGTTCTTCCATTGCTAGAATAATCATAAGTCTACTTTAACCCATTGTTGCATCCCCTTATGTACATTCCTCAGTCTTGAGGATCTGGGGATGGTGATGCCCACTCTACTTCCGATTGAGATCCCATGGGGCAGAGAGATGGAACTGTCTTGCTTGCAGTTGCAGATACTCTCTGCTGTTTGGGGATGGGCGTTGTCCATCATCATCCTTTTGTTAGTTGTCCTGGGTGAGTCCAATGAATTGGAGAGGAGATGTTGCAACTCTACTGAGATTCAGGGGTCAGCCAGCATATGAACATTAAGTCTCTGGGACATGTATTTAAAGAGCATAATGTTAATTATAAGTTCAAATAAGAGGAGTAGAAAAGCCTTGTGTAGGAATATTATAATGAGTCTAGCACTGTTACATTGGGGAGCATATATTCCAAAGTAAGGCCCACTGACAGGTGCTGAATTCCTGAGATTCTCTGCCTTGCCTATAGTGTCCAGATGTCTCTAGAGCCCTCAGGAGCCCCCCTGTGTCAGCACCATTTACTGTGACGGTCAATGAGATCCTGCTGAGACATGCATGAGAGTGACCTCTGGAATGACCTCTGGACTCACTTTGAAATCTCTTAGCTCTAAAAACTCATCTGTATTTAACATTTCCCCCTTTTGGTCAAGATCTTTTAACAAATGTTTCCCTAGTTGGCACTTGGTAATAATCCCTCCCTGTCCCTGACTTTTAAACACTCGACTTTCATATAACCCATACTTTCATACATTAAACTTTGATGCCTCTAATTTGCATATTTATGCAAAATTTTGTTTTTCAGACTTCTTTTGGCAAATAGTAATTCCAACCTTGCCTATAAGCCACTGTTGCCAGAGAAAAGATCCAGGTCTTACCCAAACTGAAAGAAGGTGTCTGTCAGCTTCCGTACGGCCCAAGGGTCTCAAGCCTGATGGAAGCCCCTTTGTGCTCCCCCCATCGGGGTGAAACATTTCATTATAGCCCGGTTTTGATATGATTCAGACTCTTCCACATATAATCACCCACATAACACATCTATAGGAGGTTCTTCAGAGCGTCACCTTTTTGTTTCCATGAATTCATTTCTTAGAAGAGAGACCACGTGTACATGTGCAAAGCATCTAGGCTAATTCGATTCGTCACATTATTCATTCTAATGAAAGTATTTCAGGATATTTCCTTCTTTATAAACTCTACTCAGAAGTCTTCAATATAACTAACCACCCCTATTATTCCTTATAACATTAGCTGCTTTTTTGACTCCATCACCCTGTCGTCATCTGGCAGCTTTGTAATAAGTTCCAGAGAAGCTGCACTGATTCTAATAAATGACATATAGTTTTACAAGTCACACACTTTTTATTTTGCCTGAAGTCCTAATAAAAACAAAGTATCACATTTGTTTTGAAAGTGCAATTTCCTTTAGAATGGATTCCTTTAAAGAATTCTAAATGTTTACCCCTTAGTGGTACATAAAGGCGAGGGATCTGAACAAAATATCTTCTTTGCTGTTATGTTACATTTCACTAGAATAGTTCACTAAGAACTTTCTCTTTCTCCCTCCAGTGCTCAAGTCATTTTTCCCTTCTGTCTCTTCTGCCCATAGTTTTACTTCATTTCCAGAATGGTATTTATCCTTCAATTACTTAATAAAATATTGATGCAACTACACATCTGCACAGAGTGTCTGGAAAGCAGAAGTTCCCGTTACTAGAGCAAAGTAATCGACCATGCTTGATGCCAGAGGTTCCGACACTGGAAGCAAGAAGCCGTCAGCGTGATGGGACCTGTGCGTCCCAGGAGAAGCCCTCCAGGCTGCCTTGACTGGCTTTGGAACTGAGGAAATGCCCCACAGCCTGCGCATACACGCACATGTGTGTGTGTGTTTGTGTGTGTGTGAGAGGGGGGTTTCTATGCAAGAGTGCAGGGGCCATGAGTACATGCTCCGGAGTTGGCCCTGGTTCTAAATCTTGGCTGTGCTGCTTTCTAGCGGTGTCACCTTGAGCCAGTTACTTAAACAGTGCATGTCTCAGTTATCTCATCTGTGAAATGGGGATGGAATTAGTAACACTGACCTCGCGGAGTTGTCCTACTACTGTAACCACGTAGAACGGTGCAGGGGACAGGGTAAGTGCTCACTAAATGTTAGAAAGTGCTGTCTTTTTGTGTGTGAAGTAGTATTGAATCGCTACCTACAGAATGTCAGAGTCAGAAGGGTCCTGAAAGCCATCCATGACGAGTCTCACCCGTGCTTGAATCTTGTCCACAGCATCCCTGTCAGGCCGTGGTAAAAGCCCTGCTTCCAGCAGATGTGTTAGCCATCCCTCACGTGCTGTATTTCTAAGCATCCTCATATTCCACTCCTCCTTCCATGGCCTCGCTCCACCTGTTCGTACTCCTTTAGGATGAGTGCCTAGACTGAAACGAAATGCTTCACCACAAAGTCAAATGGACTAGCTGCCGAGCTCAGCGTTCCACATACTACATCACCTTTTTTTATTATGTAGATAAAGATGAATTCTACTCTTGAGGACTATATCAACAAACTTTTGTCACTTCCGCAGCTTTCTAACAGGCAGCATTGTGACAGACAATGCACCCACCAGTTGGGGTTTCCAGATCAAAGGCTCACTAAGGAAGCTCAGTCTGGTAAACACAGAGGAGTGAATCCCAGAAAAGCTGCTGAACACCACGGGAGGACTAAAAGTCCATTTGCCTTCACAAATGCTGTTAAAACACTCCCTCCACATACGCTTATTCATGGCCTTTCGGACCAAAATATATGAGCTGCCTATGTTCTAAGGCAAAAATATTTCACCTGGTTATGGGTAACACTTTTTTTTTCAGATTGGCAGAAACATTCCTGTTCATTAGCTCTACTGCTTATTTCTAATATCTCTGTGTTTAATGCTATCACTGCCTGCATCCGAGGAATGATAAAAATGCTAAACATTTCAGGACATAGGTCCGGTGTGGCTCTTACATGTTATTTTCTATCCTGAAGACAAAGTGATGTTTTTGACAATAGTACCTTTTTATCTTAATATAATAGAATAGTGACAAGGAATTTCTAAGTCTTCTGGGAACTGTGGCTACAGGCAAGTTATTTGAACGTCACAGCAGAATTACTGAGTTACCAGCTTTTGAAGCTCATCCCTTCCAGCAGGTGCCACAACTATCTCCACTCCTTTTCAACGCTGCCCTTTCCCAGGTAAGAAAGGCTGCAAGGCTGGTGGTGGCCAGCCTTGTGGATAAAATGCAGTATTGTAGGCAGGTATCTTCCCTCCTCCCTGTGGGACAGGCGAGGAAGGTGAGTTTCCCTCCCTCATCAAGTGAGAGAGAAGTGCCAAGAAAATCATTCCCCTAAAGAGGCAAGTCGAGTCTCTTTCTCCTGATGGATATTGCTGACGTGCAGCTCTGCTCTGAGGCTAAGACAAGCAGGCTCATGGGAGACTATTGTGGGACCTTAGAGGTGGCACGTTTTCCCTTTCTGCACTCCTTCCACATGTTAGTGAAGAAAACTGGTAAGCTTAGCAAGCAATCCCTGAATTTCAGGGGCAACATTGGGCATAGAATCGGTTGCCACCTTCCGGTCTAGAGATTTCTGAAAGGGTATGGGACGTCTTCAGTGGGCCGTGCTCGTCTGCTCTGAAGGGTCCTCTCTCCCTCCAGTTTCCACTGTTTCAGACGATGAGAGCCTGCCATTCTTGTGGCTCTTTGTTAAGGGGTCCAGAGGAGGCAGGGAGAGGAAGTGACTACATGGCACCTTCCAGGCGGTTCCATAGCCAGGCAATTGCTATGCCCATCTTAGAAAAGGATGAAGAAGACAATGGAACTAGGAATAGCTCTTCAATAAGAGGGGTCTGCACGCTAGAAGAGGCAAAAATGAAACTGAACCTTAATCCAAGGATACCAATTCCCAGAGACTACAGCCAAGCAGAGCTCCAGCACTACACAGCATTACGCCGACTGCACCAGAGGGAGATCGTGGACCATTTCCCGCCATGGATTTCCAACTCACCACGTAAGGAGATGAGGAACTATCACTCCATTGCTCATGCCCACCGTCAGCCTCAAAGGCACTCTCCTCTTTACCCACCATGCTGTAGACACATTAGTAACCTGCCTTGGCAAAAGGGGCAGAGGTGAATTTTGAATTGAATATGAGACCAAAGTTTGAAATGAATGAGTCTGAGAATTAAATACTGGAATTAGATTGTTCTAATGAATCACAATGATAAGCTGATGGTTATAGAATCAGGAAAAATAAATAAAAGTTGTTGTTAAGGACCAGGTAAACAGTGGGAAAGAGAAAGCAGCAGTTACTGAAAGAAATAAAAATTTAAAGAGCTAAGACTGGTTACACATAAAATGGAACAGTTAATAGGTTTTATATTAACCTCTTGGAAGTTCTGATCATTGCAAAGGGGCTATGGTTACACAGATGAAGCCCTGGGGTGAGTTTATACTAGGATTTGGGGGAGAAAACTAATAAGTAGTGGAGTCATAGTGTGCATACCCTTCCTTCCCTTCTGAGCACCCGTATTCCTACGGAGTAGACTTGGCAGGGCTGGCAGAGCTGGCAGCTGTGCCGTAATGAAACGCCCATGCTAAGGAGCCCTCTCCCACCCCGCCAGAGTTTTACATATTTATAGGAAGAGGGTCTTCATTGACCAGCCCTGTCGCTGCATAACAACGGCCGTCACCTCCAGCCCCCTCGTTCAAGATGTGGCTTTACTGCAAAGGGAGCTCACAGGCTGTCCTCAGCCTGCTCTACTCCTGAGCCAACCCAGAAGTGAGCCACCTCGTACCTAGATGCCCCAAAGGACAGGGAACTGAGCTCCCAGGGCCTCCAGGTCTGCCAGGATCCTTGCCCTCAGGCATTTGCATCCTATTGCTATGCTGTATCTGTTTCCCCTGATCTGCTCTTCTAGTAACCCTGTCAGGAAAAGAAATGAGGCCAGTGTGACATGGATTGTCCTCAGCGTGCCCAGGTAGGCCTGAGTGATTATGCCTTCCTCTCCTAGGAGCTCACAAATCATCCACTCACTAATTGGATTTAGAGCCACTTTTGGAATTGATGTCAAGGTCACGGACATGTAGTTTACATAATGCACCTGCTTTCCCTTTCCGAGGGTCAGAGCAGCAGTCTGCCAGGCCCTCTCCTGTCTGCCATGCTCACACAGAGCCTCTGACAATGGTTCCCTTTGTGAAATGCCCCAGTGCCTTGACAAGTCTTTGTCGGAAGCTGAAGCTCATTTAAAGCTGCCAGGGGTTTTCTAATAAGCTCTTGACCCATCTCAGTTTAGTTTTTTTTCTTAATGTCCATTCACACTTCTTTCACCAGAAGTTCATTCATTTGAGAGGAGATGGATATAAAATCAATGTGTTGATATTCATTTTGTTGAATGAGTCCAAATTTTAATTTCATGAAAAAACTTACAGGGCATGACTCTATGACCATCTTTTTGGGTAATACACAATGCAACAGCATTAAAAATATATAAAATCTTGGATTACTCCACTGAATTCACACTGATATAGTATAAACCCCCACAGAATGCTGAATCCTTTTCCTCATTTTACCATATTTTTCTCAGAAAGGTGCACAATTTTGTATATATAGCAAGCGTTACTTCTTGAGGACAAAGGTAACCAAGATGATCACTTACTGTTGTCATATTCTTTAACATCTTTGGGTTTGCTAATGATTGCCACACACTGGGGCAATACCATAGAAATATTTGCTTATTTAAATGGGGATTTCTCCATTTGCTCACATGGCATTTCTTCATGCTTAGATGAAATCTGAATGTAGATTATTTCACAATATTTCCCTGAAATCCTTGATACAAAGCTTAACATTCTGAAAGCTTTTCAGGTCACCAAACATTGCAAAGGGACTCCAGTGACATTTCTGACATTTTATCCTGCATGCATTGACACATTAGTGTTAGAAGCCTAATTTGCCCAACTCACTATGTAATGTTTTGACCATTTGGGAAGTTGTGAATTTGTGCTTTAACACCATTCTTCAAAGATACTTTGGTTCATCTTCACATTTTAATTTTATAAAGACAGAAATCACGTAGCTGTTAAAATATTGACACTGATTTAGTTGATCCAGTTTGTGTTGCCCAGTTGTGTGGGTGCTGTTGTCTGAAGACAGAGATACTTCCAGCAGCTGCAGGATTTTCCGAAGCTCTTTCTCATCAGCTTTCCCTTCATGCTCCACCTTGGTTTCCTGGGATGCCCTGACTGAAGTCTCATCTTTGGATGGTGACATGCATTGCAATTAGTGCATCACTGCAATGGCCGCTGACATGAGTTAACTGGTTTTTGGCTGCCAATTACAAATTCTTAATGCACAGCATTTAATTAATTAGAATTAAACTCTGAAATCTGTCAAAAACTGTGAAAGACCTAAGACTCTACCTTACATGGAAACGAATAAGTTAGCAAGTTTTTATGACAAAGGTTTATGTGGATGATGGAGAAAGATGCAGAGGTAAAATAATTTCTTACCCACACCAAAAGCAGTAGTCAGAGTTTCAGCATATTTGTGCCAATTCTCTTTGCCTCTAAGTCCTTTGGGATGACATGGATGCTACAGTGGTTTTGCGTAGCAGCTGAAGACCAAGCACTTTTTCAGTGAGTGGCAAACTTTGTAGCAAGCTTCAAACAAACTAGCTCCCTCTATACCCAGAACTCTTCCCTCCCCACCAGGAACAAGCAGGTGTTGTAAAGCAAATTTATTTTATTTTTAAGTTAGATGCTTAAACTAACGTGTTTTAAAATGTCATTGTTTCCAAATGAACTCAAATAATTTAAATTTTGCTAAAATTCTACAAAAGGTTAGAAATCCATTGTTTTGTTTTGTTTGTAGAGATAAGAAACATCTGGTTTTCTCTAAATGTTTATCTTGGTTTGGAAGATTTAACATAAATTTAATAACTGAACAAGGAAATAGGAAATAGTGTACACTACAGATTTTTTTTCAGTCTGTGTCCCTCACTAATTTTTTTATCAAAGTTAGACAAAGAGATATTGGACTCATATATTAATGAAAACATACATTAATGATAATAGGATTATAATCATCTACAAACATGTACATTGTTATGCAAAAATATATATGGAGATATAAAAATTAACATAAATATAACAAGGTATCTGAAAATTTGTGAGGGACAATGGAATTGAAAGGCTTTCTCCTAATTGATAATTAGCAATAACAAAGGCCTGTGTTTTCTACAACTCTGAACTAGAGATACAAAATTTTCTTCATGATTTCTTATCTAATATAATTTCAGATGATAGTTTTAAAATTCCAACCAAATGAAAGCCAGGCTATTATTGAACTATAAAGCTAGATATTTACAATATCTCCAGAATGAGGATGTTCTAAAATATTCATGAGGGCAATATACTACATCATTTGAAATTTGCAATGTAAACATTTGTCTAGGCCAAAGCAGAAAAAAAAAGGGACCTTTGAAAATTTATTGGGGGAAGAAACTCTGCTATTAAATTGTTTATATCATGCATTATTCCCAAGCACTTTGAGGAAGAGCTTGGTACAATAAAACAGATAATGGTACATTATTTATGGCTTAGTTTGTTCCATTTGAAAAAAAAAGATTCCTGTGGGTATGAAATTGTATTAGCAAAAATAAATATTGTAGGGGAGCAGATGTAGCTGAAGTGGTTGAGTGCCTGCTTTCCATATACGAGGTCCCAGGTTCAATCTCCAGTACCTCCTAAAAACAAACAAACAAAACAAACAAATGAAAAAACCAGCTCTCACTGGGGAACGGATGTAGTTCAGTGGTTGAGCGCCTGCCTCCCATGTACGAGCTCCTAGGTTCAATCCCCGGTACCTTCTAAAATATATAAATAAATAAATAAATAAATAAATAAACAAATAAATAGTGTAGCAGTTCATTTGGAAGTGAATGAACTTCATATAGATGCCAGTATTCAAAAATATTTACTGAATGAAAAGTATCAGACCTCTGGTAATGTCCACTCTCAGAACATAAATTTTACAGATGTAAATATAAACTTGATATTATGTAACACAGGCTGCCCATTACCATTATGCAGAGCCAGTTTGCTCTGTTTTAACACAGATTTATATTCCCAGACCATAAACATGCCAGAAATTCGGAGAACTGTTAGAAGCAGGAGTACTGACTGATTGGTTTTAAAAGTGACTGCTGAATAGAAGGGACTGGTGAACCATGTGCAGGGAGGACTTATTTGAGTCTAATTCTGTCACTCTCAGGAGCACAGATTCCAAAATAGAACCCACTGATAAGGCATCAGTCTCTGGGGCTATCCCCCCTTATATAAGACCAGGGTGTCTCTGGAGCTCTCAGGAACCCCACTGAGTGGGGTGATAGGCACTTAGATGTTCTATGAGCTCCTACTGAGGTGTGCGTAAGAGTTACCTCTGGGATGACCTCCCGACTCTCTTTGAAGTCTCTTAGCCACTTGAACTCATTTGTCTTTACCGTTTCCCCCTTTTATTCAAGGTCTTAGACTCAAATAAGTCCTCCCTGCACATGGTTCACCAGTCCCTTCTATTCAAACCTACATGTGATGCTGGAGTTTCTTAGGTATACTTCCAGAGACTGGAGCCTCCCGCCTACCTATGTGCCAGGTGTGCATGAAATCTAGGTGGAGCTGTAACTCCTACCCTACAGCTCAATGGACTCATCCAAGTCACCTGGTGAGGAGACAACGATGGGAAATGGCCATCCCAGGGAATGGAGAGGGCCTGCATCTGCAGGCAGGATCATCCCACCCACCATGTCCATGGGATATAAGCCCTCTCTCAGTTGGAGTTGGAGTGGACATCACCATCCCAGTTGCCTCTGGATTGGGGGAAGAACTATGGACTAGAGTGAACTTGATGGTATTCTCTTGCTCACATATGGTGATTCTTGCAATGCAAGAAATTATAACAATGAGGTGGAGCCAGTGGCCACTTGACAGTTTTTGGGTAGGGAGGGGATGAGCAGTTGAAATACAGGGGCTTCTTTGGGAGTTGGAGGTTGTCCTGAGTACTGTTGTGGCAATGGATGTAGGCCATTTTAAATCAGCACACACCACTCAGAACTGAGTGGGAGAGAGTGTGGTCTACAGTGTGAACTGTGGTCTATGGTTGGTGGCAAGGCTCCAGGATGTGTAAGTTCATTGAGGTTGGTGGGCCACACTGTGGGAGATGTTTGTGTGGGATGTGGTGGGAGGTGTGGGAGGTGGGCAACATGGGAATCCCAGTGGGTTCCGTGTAATATTTTAGGTAATCTAAGCACCTCTTAAAATATATGTATATATATATATAAATAACATTTTTGTAAGCAAATACACATATATGCATATATATTTATATGTCATTTTACAAATGTTTGTATGTATTGTGAGAATTTTGATTTTTACCCATAATAAAAAAAATAAATAAATAAAAAATAAAAAATAAAAAAAAAAGTGACTGCTGAGAGCCTATGAAAAGACAGAGACAAAATAGTTAAAATGCATATGAATTGTTTTGTTATAATTTATAATGAAATAAAATAATTGATATTCATGAGTGTAACCACAAGTTGACAATGTCATCAAAAAGTTATATTCGATATTTATATATAAAAATATAGAAGGATATGTAATATTTTTAGAAGAGATATTCCCATCCATTTCTGCCATTATTACTACATTTTCCCCCACAACAAACCAAAATATTTCAAAAATATTTCCCTGTATATGCACTGCATGGTAGACTCTCCAGAAACAGAGGATATGTATAATATTTTAAAAGCTCTCTTGGAAATGTAACAAGCTCCTAATTTAAAAGCACTGATTTAAGAAGAATTCCATAAAGTAAAGCCAAAATGAATTATTTGTTAACAGAAAGAATTTCTCTAATGTAGCCAGTTAATTTATTTTAACATAACTGCCAAAGTATTATTTTTTCCAAAAAATACCTACAGGTTTTAATAAGACAACAGAAATCACAACTGTGTAGTCACTAAAGTAGAGCGTTAAAAACGCTAGTATGTGGAGCAGATGTGACTCAAGCGGTTGAGAGCCTGCTTCCCACATGAGAGGTCCCAGATTCAATGCCCCATGTCTCCTAAAAACAAAACAAAACAAAACAAAGAAACCAAAAAAACAACAAGCAAACAAACAAAAAAACCAACTCGGAGCCGAGGTGGCTCACTGGTTGCGTGCTGGCTTCCCCAGCCCCGGCACCTCAAAAAAAAAAAAAAACTCTAATAAACATAGTAAACATGTTTGAAGCTTCATTTTGAAATTATCTTCTCAACCAGTTTATGCTTCCCAAAAGAAAAGCCATATGATTTTGGCTTACTTAAGAATTACCATAATAATTCCTTACATTATTTACATGATCCATTTTGATTGCCCAAATTACTTTTTCTCTAATGAGTTGTCTATTACTCTTAAGTGAAAGAAATAATTGAGAATATGTATAAGTAAACTCTGGAATTTATGGGAAGGCAAACAAAAAAATCCTGAATTATCAGTGAATAAAGATATCACCAGTAAGTAAAGGTATCACAGAAAAGGGGTCAAATGCATCATTTCAGTCAACTTATACTAGCATGGTTTCCAATCTCAAAATTTAAGGGTTGTAGCTTTTATCATTTTACTTCAACACAATGAAATATGAGAGCCCTTTTGAATCCTAGACTCTTTTTCCCTCTTATTATTTGTAAACTTAAATAGAATCAGTTTTTGTGTTGAGAAATTAATGAAATAATAATTTATATAATTGGAATAATGATGAAAATAACATGGAAAATCATTAAATGAAATATTGTGTAAATAAAAGTCAATTTAAAATGCCCACTAGTATAAATTTTCTACTGAAATATTCTGCTCCATTAATACAAACAGTCAAGAATTGCCTAAACTTTAATAAGTCAATAAAACACACAGTATGCTACACTCTTCATGGAAGGTTTCTACCACAGGAAAATAATCAATATAATAGCTTCTAGTTTTGGATTGCATATTCCTCAGAACTATTGTGATGATTAAGACAGACTTATGTAGGTAGATAGGTCGATAGAAGGAAGATAGATAGATAGATAGATAGATAGATAGATAGATAGATAGATAGATAGATAGA